>ML428670.1:2276-36290 GCA_005239525.1 Nicotiana knightiana | reverse complement strand
AACTACATTACGTTAAATAACCATCATTCGTCTATTATTTAGTTAATTATAACTTTATAATTCATTGATAATAGTGATGCAATTTTTAATGATTTTAAAAGATGATTTATGGATATGCAAAAAATACAAATCTTTCACAATTAATCACTGAAAATCAACAAAAATTCATAAAATCAATTGATTTATTGAGATTTTTATAGGACGATATGGCGAGTAAAAATCACATGCTCACACCTATTATATACCTCGCTCTGCTTTCCTCCAATATCAACAACCACGCGAAACCCGGCATCAAGTACTCAAAGTGCATTACCATAACCACGGAGAATCGGACAATACCATGCCACACGAACCCGGAAGAACATAACCAACACGTCTTAATCCTGCAATACCCAATTACTTACCTTACTCAAATCCAGCTATAAGACCACCACTAAACAACACCATGTGTTCCTAAAACCAACTAATCGCAGCTCCCCGTAGCAGGGAAGAGTAACTCATAAATCATCCCAGAACACAGATAATCCTAACAACCACTAACTAGCATGCCCCTCACAATAGCACTACAGAGCCAATCAATCCGACTCGGTGCAAAACACCTATCCCCACTGGGCTTACTAAGGAGCCCCAAATGAATCTAGTCATGCACAATAGATAAATGACCTTCCGAAGGTCCATAATGGCTGAATCACAACACACACTAACCTCTCACTAACCTTGGCTACGTCTCTACAACCCTCAACTATGAAATCATCTACTCATTCGAGTTCCCAGACTCCAAACCCTCAGAACAAAGAAATAACCATATTCGATCTCAACTCCGTTGCCTGAATGTCTAATACTTCCCCAATACACGATCATACCACGAGGGATACCCTTACAATCAGTATATGTTACAAGGAGAGTACCGCCACACTAATGAAGTATCCATAAATCAAAACATAGTGCCTCTTCTGAAACTTATAACTTCATCGAGCCATATCTAAAAGTAACATCATCTACCTGATCATTTGAGATCGTCCTTGCTACCTAAGAATTCAGAACCTTTCTGTAAAATTGCATTGTGACCTTGCACCTGCAATGTAACAACCCGACCGGTAGTTTTGAGATCTAATGCATTGTTTGGCGGTTTAAGACCATGAGCAGCTTCATTTAAGGTATTATGACTTGTAGGCGTGGTCGGAATTGAATTTCGGGAAGTTCAGAGTCGAATTGGAAAGAAAATTCTCATTTCGAAAGCCTTAAGTTGGACGAAGTGGCTGAGATTGTATTTTTGAGTAAACGATCTCAGAATCAGGATTTAAAGGTTTCGGCAGGTCATATGATGATTTCGGACTTGGGCGTATGTTCGGAGCGGGTTGTGGAAGTTAGTATTTTAGAAGAATCTCATAAGTCTGGGTTGAAGTGCATTTCAGTGATATTGATGTCCGTTTGGGATTCTGAGCCTGGGAATAGCTCCGTATGGTGATCCTGGTGTTAAGAGCGCGATCGGAAGTGAATTCTAAGGCCCGTAGATCATTTTGGAGTCATTTGGCTAAAGTTAGAAATTTGCAGGTTTTAAAAAGTCCGACCAGAAGTGGAAATTTTGATATCGGGGTCGGATTTTGATTCCGAAAGTTATGGTAGGATCGTAATGTTGAATGTGACTTGTGTGCAAAATTTGGGGTCAATCAGACGTGATTTGATAGGTTTCGGCATCGAACGTAGAAGTTGGAAATTCCAAGTTTATAAAGATTCAATCGAGTTGCAATCCATTATTTCGATGTTATTTGAGGTGATTTGAGGCCTCGAGCAGGTCCGCATTATGTTTTGGAACAGGTTGGTGTGATTGGACAGGGTCCCGGGGGCCTCGGGTGAATTCCGGGGGGTTAACGGATCGAATTTGGAGTTGAGGAAGGGCTGAAGCATCCGGTGTTTGGTGCGATCACACCTGCGCAATAAGGGCCGCAAGTGCGAGAGTCGCGGGTGCGGCTCACGACTCGCAGACGCGAGATTTGGCTGGAGCTGGGGAAGCCGCAGGTGCGGGTGCTTGGGTTCACCTGCGGGCGCGCAGGTGCGAGGCTGGAGGCCTCAGGTGCGTAGGTCGGGGCTGCGCAGTGTGTCATTTAAACTGAGGTCTTGGCTCATTTGCACTTCATTTCTTCCACGGAAGGCGATTTCGGAGAAATTTTGGAGTGGCATTTTCTGCATCTTCCATAAGGTAACTGATTTCTTCCCATTTTGGGTTAAATACTTGGATTATACATGAATTAGACATTAAAATTTGTGGAAATTTGGGATTTTTGAAGAAAGACCTAGAATTTGTATTTTGGGATTTTACCACGAATTTGGGCATGAAATTGAAAGAGGATTATATATTTGAGTTCGTAAACTTATGGGTAATCTTTATCTTAAAAAAAATTCAGAATCCGGGCACATGGGCCCGAGGGTGATTTTATCAACTTTCCGAGCGGAGTTGGAAATTTATATAAATTGAATTGTTATAAGTATTAGAGTATATTTTCATTGGTTTGCACATTATTTGGATAGTTTTGGGGCGTTGTGCATCAATTTGAGTCATCAGAAGGACTTGGAGGCTAGTTATGAATCTTCGGAGCGAGGTAAGTCTCCTTTCTAACCTTGTAAGAGGGAATTGCCTCCATAGGTGAAATAATTAAATATGTGCTACCGTGGGTGGGGGATACGTACGTACGAGGTGACGAGAGTTCGTGCGTAGCTACTATTATGCTTATGTCCGGGGTAGTCTAGGACCCAAAAACATGTTTTATTTTCCGTACTTGTAACTTTATTGATGAATTTAAAGATGTTTAAAACTTAACGATCTTGAAAAATTTCTAGAAAAGATTTAAATACTATCTTCGTGACCATTAAAAGAGAACTTGGGTACTTGTTTTCCCGATGTAGTCGGGGTGGAATGTTTGAATGTGTATGATTATGTGTGACCGCTTCACAATTTATATTTCGTGAGCAGGGTGATTTCTTCCACTACTATCATGGGAGCGGGCCGTACGCCACGACAGGTTAATAGATGCATATATGGTTCGCGCCGTTCGACCCTTCGGTAGTGCACAGTTTACATTTATGTTTGTTCGGGCCGTTCGACCCTCAGCATTTCCTGCGCATGATATTTGCTGGATACCATCTGTGATTTGAACTGTTTAATTGCCTTAAGATATGAGTTGTTAGCCGAGATGACAGAAACTGGGATTTATAACTTATGGAAGAAGTTGTCCTTTCTTGCTCTTATATGTTATTTCATAATAACATCCATGTTTGCATCACACTTGATTATATTAATTTGACCTCTAGTAAGTGTCAAATTCGACCTCTCGGTACTACCTCGTCGGGTTAGACGGGATACTTACTGAGTACATGTTGTTTTCGTACTCATACTACACTTGCTGTGCATTTTTGTTGCACAGATACATGTATATCTAGTGGCCCCGCTTGGCGTCGTGGCATGGTTGATATGGGGACTTAGGTGAGCTACACCTCTCGAGACGACCCGTAGCCAGCAGAATCTCCTTCAGAGTATTGAGTTGTACTTTCTTTACTGTCTCATTTGTATTCTAGACGGTTATTGTATTTCATTTGATTTTTCTTAGAAATTGCTCATGCACTTGTGACACCGGGTTCTGGAACGATTTTGGGATGTATTAGTTAATTAAATTGTTAAAACATCGTCATTTGCTCAGTGAATTTTTTTGATTTTTATATAATGAAATGAAAAGTAACGATTTTGAAATACTAAAATTAGAAATTTAATTATCTATAGTATGTTGGCTTGCCTGACAATGGTGTCCGGCGCCATCACGGCCTTAGCAGATTTTGGGTTGTGACAACGTGGTATCAGAGCACTAGGTTCCCTTAGGTCTCACGAGTCATGAGAAAATCTAGTAGAGTCTTGCGGATAGGTATGGAGACGTCTGTACTTATCTTCGAGAGGCTACAGGGCTGTTAGGAGTACTTCACTTCTTGATCTCCTTATGGTGCGGTTTGATTCCTTTGAGGCTTATGCCTACGTTTATTCTTTCTCAATCTTACACGTCCAAAGCGTTTGCTATAAATCGAGAATTTGAGGAATTGTAATGGTACTAAAGATATGGTGCGTGATGTTTTTCCATGCGTAGTTGGTTGGGGCTATTGTCGTTGCTCTACGGGAGGATATTATGTTGTTTCAGCTCAGTAGTTGTGTTTCTGAGAGCTTTGAGGCTATGCTCAGGTTGTTATGATGCTTATTATTGGTTATCGCACGGTATTGATATGATGATAGGATGCTTTTCCATATGTCGGGGAAATGAATGACTTGATAGGAGTTCTACTCGGAGCGTGATTTCGAGATTTTAGTATTTTATTTCCGGTGGAGGAAAGACAATTGGACTATAAATGATCAGGTTCGGGTTGATAGAGTAATGAGACTGGGTGTTTTCAAGTGAGGTGGAATCTTCATCTGTGATGTGGCATAGTCGTCTTTGATCGAATATGATGTGGTGAGTTCGCCGGTGCTATGGTTTCTTCGGTTACGTTGGGTTAGAATAATGTGAAGTAGTATTGAATAAGCGACTGTCAGAGATCGTGGTGTGCGGTGGTTCAGGATTGAATAAGTATTTCTAATGTAGGCGGCTCGAGAAAGATGATCTTCGGAGAGTTTTGAAGTTGTGGTGATCTGATGGTTTAAGTGCTACAGAGAATGATATTTATTTGAGGCAACAACTGGGCAGCATACGATGAGGAAAGACATGTGGGAAGTGTCAGGCAATGGTTAAATTTCTAGAAGGCCAGGTGTAAGAAGCAGAAGTCGGGCAGTTTCTTAAAGGAGTGAGTTTGACCAAAGTGGGAGAGTGGCAGCATAGCATATGAGTTCTGTGGTAAGATAGCTGCACATCTTGAGGAGAAGTTTGGAGTGATTTGAGAATTTTAGTGGATGGTGATTGGGTCCACGGGCTTAAATTTAAATATTTGCTATTTCGGCGGAAGATTGGATACAACAGAGAGGAGTTGTTCGATATGAAGAAGGATGCAGCATAGCTGTGAATTAGAAGAAATTGTCGCGCATTTAGTAGATGTCCATGAGGAGCGGACGGACTGGTAAAGTTGGTAAATGAGAACGGGTGTAGGATGGGGTATTGATTTCGTAGATATTGTGCAATACAACATCGTTGGAAGGTGTCAGTTGGTAATTTTTGCAGGTGGGTTATCTTCTATGAGTAGGTCAATGGTTGCGTGTTTGGCGGAGTTTTTGCGAGGGATTTTACTGACTATTCAGAAAGAGGTCCGATATGAGAATGTGGTTAATGAATCAGAGTTCTTGTGAAATGCTAACGGAAGGATTTCAAGGAATTTGGCGAGTTGGTTATGCAGGATCATGTCAACAATGAAGGAAGATTCTTGGTGAGTTCCAGATTTGTGTAATAGCGGCTTCAGGCTAAGTGGAGAGTTCCACCGCCTAAGATTGGGTTGCATGGGTATCTGCTGGCGAACATTCTGGTCATCGGCATATGTGGGTTATTACAGCTAAGGGAAGAAGACATGAGTAGTAATTGAGCATACAATTTGATAAATGTGTGCAAATGTTGGCCTTATGGAATCAAGTTTAGGCTTTGGAAAGATTCAGGATTTATGCTTAGTACGGAGGTATTTTGAAAGGGAAGTGATTCAGTCGGGTGCTTATTCAAGATGGGTGTTCAGGTACCAGCGAAGCCGTGGTATTGATTATATTCGGGACCAAGCCAGAGTGGGTAACTCTTAACAGCGGTCCTAGTAGATTCAAAGGTTAGAATGTGGTGTCTAAGGATTTCAAGCTCACAGTATGGTTAAGAATCGAGCTTTCGCAACAGAATTTTGAGAAAGAGAATATGGTTGGAGTGTTCTATGTTATCTTCGGCGTGCAGAGTAGCATTTGGAGGAAAAAAGATAAAATAACTTCGGGTTCGTAGAAGGGTTATCAGAATGGGTATACCGGTCGAAGATGTGAATATGCGTGCAAGGAGAGCATGAAATGGTTCATGGGCTTGGAGACAAAGTATTCTCATGGAATGGAATCACTCGAAGTGAGTGCGAATTGAGTTGCTATGTGTTGATTTGGAGTTATCATCATTCCTAAGGTGAGTGCGAATTGGATTAAGGTATAAGACGGGTCGTGTTATATGAGCTTATGGAAGGTTTAATTGAATCTCACTGCGGTATTGTGGTGGTGTTAGCGTATGGGCATTGTGAGTTATTGTTCATCTTGATCTATGTCTTGAGCAAAGTGGGGGGAGTCTGCTGTCGATAAGTTGATCGCGAGGCTAAGTGTCGTATCAGTTTCAGTTTGAGGTATTCGGGTGAATCAGTTATTTCCTGCAGAGGTGGAGTTGTAGAATGACGTAAGTAATGGAAATCTGGAAAAGTTAGTTGGTCAGCCATGGGGGAATTGACTAGATGGTGGCAATAATCAGTGCCTCCCGCGTGATTAGATTATGCATGTGATTTGTGGCGGTACGTGCAAGGCTTGACGGTCGCCGTAATTGATTTTATTTGGAAGCATTCAAGTATCATGGCCTGTCATGGGTAGGCGGATCTCGAAAGGATTATGGTGGCATAGACTATTACCTGCGGATTTTGCAAGTTTTGTGATTATGAGAATTCACTCGTGTGTCGTTATGTTTCTCTTAAATTGAGTTAAGTAAAAGGTTTCTATGTGATAAAGTGTTCTCCCTAATAGTGGTTCAGGAGTTATGATGAGATTCATGTGCGATTGCATATTGGCATGTTAGGTGCGGTGAACGGAATGAAATCTGGAAGTAAGGATCAAGGTTGCGGCTTAGTGTAGGAAAGAATGTCACGAGCTCGGATGAGCAGGAAAGGGATTTGAATGTCTAGAGTAAGCTAGTAATGTCTTCAACGTTACCTGAGAGCGGTGTTTTGTGAAAGAGGCTTTGCATACTGATTATGAAATCTTGAATTGCTTTACAACATTAGTGTGATCAGTGGTGTGGATGTGCAGACTTGTTACCTTGTGTGGAAGGTCGTGGGAGCATGACCACGGGAAGATCGTATGAGTGTGACATGTAGTCACTTAATTAATTGAAGATTCAGACCAAGTATAATATTGTTTATTTGAGAGTTTATGCCTGGAGGGCGCTTGGTTCGTTTTGTTGCTGATGTAGGGGTTTTGCTCCGGCTATGATGGTTGTTCTTGCGTTTTATGAGAAAAAGTGGGTTATTATGGACCCAGGTAAGGCTATTAGCCTAGTTTGTGCCAGCGGATTCGGCTTGAAGGTTGTGAATGGATTTTGTACGATTATGGGCTCCATGTGAGTCAGAGGTGTTTGTTTCAATATGGCGCTTCTCTCAGAGGGATATTGGAACATCAAATCCTATTCCATCTTTGTTCATTTCAAGTAATATTCTGTTTTGCCGTGTGAGTTGTGAAGACGACTTGATAATTTCTTATGTGTTGAGATTTCGTGTAGTGATGATGATGTATGAGCATAATAGCTCTTGAGATTCAGAGTATATATATCGCACCTCAGTTGTGCTTAAGTTTTGTAGCGTATGACTCTATCAATCTCCCGGGGATGGTATTATGCACTTAACGTGCTTGTGACCGATATTCAATATTTTGTGGTAATGAGCAATTTAGCTCGGTTTGTATTTCCTTATGTAAATTTTATGTGTGGACCGGGTGGCACGCCGCCACGAGTATGTTATTTGGATCGGGTTGCACGCCGCAACAATGTGATGTTGAGTAAGGTTCCCCATATTTATTTTCTTGGGTTTTGCTTCCTATTTTTTGAGGAAGGTCCATATTAGTTGCGTGAGTTGAGTTGTCCCTTCCCGAGTCATTTCTTTATGTATCATGTTCGAGTTGTGGCCTATTGGCGCATTGTGGCATCATGTGAGGCTGTTGGTTATGTCTGGGGTGACTTGTTGTCTGAGCAGTTCATACTAGGTGAGACGAGTTTATTGGATCAGGGATCAATGCGATAAGATTATGTGAAGTATATTAAAGGACAAATACCATTATTTGGTTCGTAATGAGGTGATGATTCTAGTCAAGAGGAGAGATTCAATGATTTGTTGACTCTGCAGTTGGTTATAAATTTCTACACATCTCCTCCATTACAGTGGTATCGTAAGCGTTATAGTAGGACCTATATCTAAGTCATGAGGTGCATTAAGAGCATCATGTTCGTGGAATTTTGGCTATTAAGGTCAGGGAATGTCGTTATGGTTAAATGATGAGTTATGCGGTGTATGGTGCTAATTCAGCGGAGGCATGCAATCATATTCTGGTACCTCGTGTAGTGATTAATTCGGTGTTCATATATTGGAAACAGGCCTGGCAGAGGATTTCGGGTGTTGGAACTGGGTTCTGAGCTTATTGTATGGATAAAAGAAGATATCTTCGGATTTGATCGAGCTAATATGCTCAACTGGGTTGTGGTAGCACGGGCAGGTGCACAAGGTGTTAAACAGTGATTTCAGACAAATCCAGAGCAGTTCTTAGCACGTTCGAGGACGAACGTATGTTTAAGCGGGAGAGAATGTAACGACCCGACCGATAATTTTGAGATCTAATGCGTCGTTTGGCGGTTTGGGGCCATGAGCAGCTTCATTTAAGGTATTATGATTTGTAGGCGTGGTCGGAATTGAATTTCGGGAAGTTCGGAGTCAAATTGGAAAGAAAATTCTCATTTCGAAAGCCTTAAGTTAGAAGAATTGACTGAGATTGGATTTTTAAGTAAACAACCTCATAGTCAGGATTTGAAGGTTCCTGTAGGTTCGTATGATGATTTCGGACTTGGGCGTATGTTCAGAGCGGGTTTTGGATGACCCGGGAGCGTTTCGGCGCATATTGTGGAAGTTAGTATTTTAGAAGAATTTCATAAGTCTGGGTTGAAGTGCATTTCAGTGATATTGATGTCCATTTGGGATTTCGAGTCTGGGAATATCTCCGTATGGTGATTCTGGTGTTAGGAGCGTGATCGGAAGTGAATTCGGAGGTCGTAGGTCATTTTGGAGTCATTTGGCTAAAGTTAGAAATTTGAAGGTTTTAAGAAGTCCGACCGGAAGTGGAAATTTTGATATCGGGGGAGAATTCCAATTTTGAAAGTTGTGGTAGGTCCGTAATGTTGAATGTGACTTGTGTGCAAAATTTGGGGTCAATCGGACGTGATTTGATAGGTTTCGGCATCGAACGTAGAAGTTGGAAATTCCAAATTTATAAAGATTCAATCGAGTTGCGATCCATTGTTTCGATGTTATTTGAGGTGATTTGAGGCCTTGATCAGGTCCGCATTATGTTTTGGAGTAGGTTGGTGTGATTGTACGGGGTCCCAGGAGCCTCGGGTGGATTCCGGGTGGTTAACAAATCGAATTTGGAGTTTGAGGAAGGGCTGAAGAATATGGTGTCTGGTGCGATCGCATCAGCGCAATAAGAGCCGCAAGTGCGAGAGTCGCGGGTGCGGCGCACGGCTCGCAGATGCGAGATTTGGATGGAGCTGGGGAAGCCGCAGGTGCGGGTGCTTGAGCGCACCTGCGGGCGCGCAGGTGCGAGGCTGGAGGCCGCAAGTGCGAAGGTTGGGGCTAGGCAGAGTGTCATTTTAAACCGAGGTCTTGGCTCATTTGCACTTCATTTCTTCCATGGAAGGCGATTTTGGAGAAATTTTGGAGTGGCATTTTCGGCATCTTCCATAAGGTAAGTGATTTCTTCCCATTTTGGGTTAAATACTTGGATTAGACATGAAAATTTGTGGAAATTTGGGATTTTTGAAGAAAGACCTAGAATTTGTATTTTTGGATTTTACCATGAATTTATGCATGAAATTGAAAGAGGATTATATATTTGAGTTCGTAAATTTATGTATAATCTTTATCTTAAAAAAAATTCGGAATCCGAGCACGTGGGCCCCAGGGTGATTTTATCGACTTTCCGAGCAGGGTTGGGAATTTACATAAATTGAATTGTTATAAGTATTAGAGTATATTTTCATTGGTTTGCCCGTTATTTGGATTGTTTTGGGGAGTTGTGCATCAATTTGAGTCATCGGAAGGGCTTGGAGGTCGGTTATGAATCTTCGGAGCGAGGTAAGTCTCCTTTCTAATCTTGTAAGAGGGAATTGTCCCAATTGGTGAAATAATTAAATATGTGCTACTGTGGGTGGGGGCTACGTACGTACGAGGTGACGAGAGTCCGTGCGTAGCTACTATTATGTTTATGTTCGGGTAGTCTAGGACCCAAAAGCATATTTTGTTTGTCGTACTTGTAACTTTACTGATGAATTTAAAGATGTTTAAACCTTAACGATCTTGGAAAACGGATTTCTAGAGAAGATTTAAATACTATCTTCGTGACCATTAAAAGAGAAATTGTCATTTTATTGGGTACTTGTTTTCCCGATGTAGTCGGGGTGGACTGTTTGAATGTGTATGATTATATGTGACCGCTTCGCAATTTATATTCCGCGAGCGGGGTGATTTATTCCACTACTATCATGGGAGCGGGCCGTACGCCACGTCAGTTTAATATATGCATCTATGGTTCGCGCCGTTCGACCCTTCGGTAGTGCACAATTTACATTTATGTTGGTTCGGACTGTTTGACCCTCGGCTTTTCCTGCGCATGATATTTGCTAGATACCATCTGTGATTTGAACTGTTTAATTGCCTTAAGATATGAGTTGTTAGCCGAGATGACGGAAACTGGGATTTATAACTTATGGAAGAAGTTGTCCTTTCCTACTTTTATATGTTATTTGATAATAACATCCATGTTTGACATCACACTTGATTATATTAATTTGACCTCTAGTAAGTGTCAAAGTCTACCTCTCGTCACTACCTCTTCGAGGTTAGGCGGGATACTTACTGAGTACACGTTATTTTCGTACACATACTACACTTGTTGTGCATTTTTGTTGCACAGGTACATGTATATCTAGTGGCCCCGCTTGGCTCCGTGGCATGGTTGATATGGGGACTTAGGTGAGCTGCACCTCTCGAGACGACCCGTAGCCAGCTGAGTCTCCTTCAGAGTATTGAGTTGTACTTTCTTTACTATCCCATTTGTATTCTGAACGGTTATTGTATTTCATTTGAGTTTTCTTAGAAATCATGCACTTGTGACACCGGGTTCTGGGACAATTTTGGGATGCATTAATTAATTAAATTGTTAAAACATCGTCATTTTCTCAGTGAATTTTATTGATTTTTATATAATGAAATGAAAAGTAACGATTTTGAAATACTAAAATTAGAAATTTAATTATCTATTGAGTGTTGACTTGCCTGACAATCTTGTATGGCGCCATCACAACCTTAGCAGATTTTGGGCCGTGACATGCAATCTAAATACTACACCACACATCACACCCATTATGCCACCATATGAATGATACGACAAACCTCACATCCACTTTGAGTTGTAATCAACTACATACTCAATCAGTTAAGACTTTCCATTTGATTTTTATTTTGGAGAAAATTACAATATGCCGCATGCCCCATGCACCAGTAAGAAATATACATCTCAACTATGGTAGAGACCATCAAGAACCCTATGAAACCCATTATACTGGACTAACCCGTCAGGACTAAATCCCTCTAACTCAACTAAGCTACGCAGGCCGTTAAAACCCAAGAGCTTTGCCACAGACCACACGTAAAACCTTACCACATCATAAGGACCCCAAGAGTCGATCTTACTCATTACCATGTTGATCCAATCTACTACCAAGCTGTCCCATTTCTCTGAGTTCCTTCCAAATTACCTTCTAATTGATTCTTCTCTTTGCCATTGTACCAAAATCCTCGACCAGAAATCACCACGCGGGACCCTAACACAGAACCACATCGCCCTAACGCTCATAAACCGCTGAATATGTCTTAAACACCCCAACGTATCACATCTCAATTGCTTACTCTAAAGAGATTTCCGATGAATTTAAGCTATTCTTCCCTTTCATGATATCGGAGTGTAGAATCCACAATGATATATAAACCCTGAATCCATCAGAACCAATTGAGAGTCACCCACTCTATGCAAATTCTCAGTTAAACTGATCAAATAGGACATACGACCTGGGCTCCATTTGCACACCAACACACTAGGAAGTACTCCACACTTCGAAGCAACCAAGCAAATTCCTACTCCGCACACACTGCACCTTTTACAATTACAACTCAATCATTCAATAAAACCTCCATTTACCCATAGAGTATATTACAACCTGTATCCAAAAATTTCCATTACTCGAGTCATTCTCAAACTCCACCCCTGAAGGTGATAACTGATTCACCAGTATACCTCGAACTGAAACCAATACAACACCTAATCGTGCAACCAACTTATCATTAGCAGAATTCCCCACTTGGCTCAAATCCATAGATCAAGACAAACAATAACTCACAATGCCTATATGCTATCACCGCTCCACAATACCGTAGTGAGATTCAACGAAATCCCTCATAATCTCATATAACACAAACCATCTAATATCTTAAATCATCTGCAATTCTCGCCTTCACCATTGTAATAGTCATACCAGCTTTCACAAGCAATCTAAACTCAAATCGCAATATATATCATTTACTAGTAAAAGAGAACTCACTACAAAACAACCTAAGGATCACACAACCTCAGGACATCCAGCGGAAGATAACCCGACATGCTTAGCCTCAAACTAATATCTCTCTATATCCTTCCTAAAATCATAGCTATTACGCAATCACTTTACCCTCCTTCATTTAAACACAACCAACGCCTACTCTCGAGGCATCACAATATGTGGTATAAAAACTGGAAGCTGATGGAAGAACTAACACTGGAGCTGTGATCAAAGCAATATTGAGCTTCTAAAAGCTCTCTCCACACTCGTCTGACCATCTGGATATCCTCACTGGACACCACGTGCCCCAAAAATGCTACTGGACTGAGCCAAAAATCACACTTGGAGTACTTTGCATAAAGCTTCTCCTCCTTCAATATCTATAATACCATCCTCAAATGATGAGTATGATCCTCCTGGCTACATTAGTACGCTAGGATGCCATCAATGAATACAATAATGAAGGAGTGAAAATACGGCTGGAATACACTGTTAATCAAATACATGAACGCTGCTGGGGCACTAGTCAGCCCAAAAGACATGACTAGGAACTCATAACACAACAGGAAGATCCACTTCACTCCACAACTAAACTGCATGAGAGGTCCTTCAATACACTCACAACTCGAGGCCATATGCCAACTCAAGATAGAAGGCAAACACTCTATAGTTCTTGCTACATCTCCAGTCAAATTGTTTTTCGTAATCTAACAATCTGAACATATCTCACCATCAAATCACACTCACCACATAGTCATCCAGTCATAAAATTCCACCAATAAGGTGACAACGTACATATAAGTCCTAAATGCACGTGCTCACACAATTGAAATCTCAGCACTCAAACCACAGACAAAACACGACCTCAAGTCCTCTATATTGTCCCATTATCAACATGCTAAAATCACATTTCACACCTCACCCACGAAAATCACAAGCCGTCGATGCAAAACTGATACCGAGCGCTCACGTGCACATTCGAATACATGAAAGGAATTCAAAGAGTTACGCTTTTGGCTGAATAAGTGGATTCGCACGACAAAAATTCAAGAATGTGAGATTATTCCTAAGGGTTTTGTAGCCTCTCGAAGATAAGTACAGACGTCTCCGTACCGATCCGCAAGACTCTACTAAACCTGCTCATGACTCGTGGGACCTATGTAACCTAGGCTCTGATACCAACTTGTCACGACCCAAAAACCACCCTGGCCGTGATGGCGCCTATCGTGATACAAGGCTAGCCAATTCACTACATATAGCATAAAGGAACTTTTCATTTAATTCATTACTAATCCGATATTTCATAAAATTTTCGTTTAAGCATTTCAAAACAAGTAAAGATAGGTAAAGCATTTAAACACATCCCGATCCCGGAGTCACTAGTCATGAGCAACTAAATACAAGTCTGATACTGTCTATTTAATAAAAAATGAGTCTGAGAAGAATAAATGCTAAAAGATAGGGAGGAGAAAAGCAAGGCTGCGGACGCCGTGCATCTACCTCGGAAGCCTCCAGAATACTCTGAAAAAGGAGAAGATCAGCTCTCACTCTAATGCCCTGGCACCTGAATCTGCACACAAGGTGCAAGGAGTAACGTGAGTACGCAACTCAGCAAGTAAAATTATAACTAAAGACTGAGTGCAGTGACGAGCATTTAAAAATCATATAAATCTCATAACATAAAACCTCAGTGGAAATAACAAGGTCAAATCAGTAATTAAATTCCGAACATCTCGTAAAACTACAATTTCAATGAAAGTTGTTTAAAACATTTGTTCAACAATTTCAATAGAGGCTCAATATAAAGAAAAGTGAAGACAATAATTTCATAAAACAATCCCCTCGGGCAAGTCTCTCAGTCACTCGTGACTCAACTCTCATCAATCTGCACTCACACTCAACACTCACGCTCAATAGGTACCTTATAATAATCGCTGCAGCGTGCAGCCCGATCCATAAATATATAGTCGACTACGCTCACTGGGGTGTGCAGACTCCAGAGGGGCACTTACAACCCAAACGCTACAACCCGACCCGATATCGTTGCGGCGTGCAGCCCGATCCATCATATATATATATAATGCTGCAGCATGCAGCCTGATCCATAACTATCCTCACAATCCGGCTCTCAGCCTTACTCAGTCATTATCCTCACAAGCCACTTGGGCATTTTAGTACAACTCAGGGGACTCGGCCTAAAATATATTTCATATATTTAAAAAATAGAGTGATGAACAGGATTTAAAAGTAAACATGTATAAATCATGACTAAGAATATACTTTCTATCAAAAACGGTGTGAGGACAGTAGTAAAATACCCCAGAGGGTCCAAACAGTATGGCATAAGGCCCTAAACATGGCATTCAGCCCAAGTTAACAGAATCATTTCTAAAACACATGGAAATCATATAAAATTTATCAGATACGCAAGTCTACAGTTGACACGGGACGGACCAAGTCACAATCCCTACCAGTGCTCGCCCACACGCTCGTCACCTGGCATATGCGTCACCTCATTTATCAAAATAGTACGAAATTTCGGGGTTCCATACCCTCAGGTCTAGATTTACAATCGTTACTTACCTCAAACTGGATGAAAATCTACTCCGCGATGCCCTCGCCGCTCGACTCAGCCTCAAACTGCACCGAATCTATTCAAAATCAGATTCATAACATCAATATACGCTAAAGGAACAAAACCCATGCGAAAATAATCAAATTACATAAAAAATCCCCAAAATTGGCCAAACCCGACCCTCGGGCTCACGTCTCGAAATCAGATAAAAATTATGAAACCAGAATCCTTATCCTCCCACGAGTCCATATATACCAAATTCATCAAAAACTAACCTCGTTCGCCCCCTCAATCACCCAATTCCTAGTCTCAAGTTTCAAGCCCTAATTCCCCAATTTTAACCCTTAAATCCCACAAATTTCATGCTTAATCAGTTAGAATCACCATAGGATCGAGTATTGAGTTCAAAAATATTACCTCCAAGTGATTCCCCTTGAATCCCTCTTCAAAATCTCTCAAAAAGCTCCAATTCCGAACACAAATGGTGGAAAAATAACCCAATTTTGCGAAGGCTTGAATTTATATGTTTTGCCCAGCTAAACCGCACCTGCGGTCACTTTCCTTGCACCTGCGGACTCGCACTTGCGGTCCCAGGTGTGCACCTGCACATCTCACTTAAGTTCCAATTTTCGCATCTGCGGACACCACACGCACCTGCGGGCTCGTAGGTGAAATCCTTCCTTCGCATCTGCGGAAGCTGACCATGCCTTCATTTTCCGCATCTGTGGCACGTCCTCCGCACCTGCGGCTCCCTGTCCGTAGGTGTGGCCACACCGGAAAAATTGCACTAGTAGCCATTTTGCTGCATTTTCCAAGTCCAAACCTTCCGATGACCATCCGAAATCACCCCGAGCCCCTTGGGGCCTCAACCAAATATACCAACACATCATATATCATCACACGAACATAGTCGAACCATCGGAACACTCAAAACAATATCAAAACACCAAATTAACCCGAGATTTAAGCCTAAGTATTTCTAAACTTCCGAAATTCGCCAACGATGCCGAAACTAACACGAGCTTTAAAAGGAAAAGAGATCTTGAAAAAATGCAGTCTGAAATTGTTGAAATAGCATGTGAGCTTTAAAAAATTTTCCATCCAACATTTTTTTACATAATTCCTATTACACCCCATATTTTCATACGTGAAAGTACGCCATAAATAAATTGATGAAAGCTCCAAAATGAGATGTTTCATCTTGCATTTTCGTACGTTAAAAGTTTCGTCGTAAGTTAATTGACGTAAGTTCGGGAATAAGATTATTTTGAGATTGTAAGCATTATGCTATTTCAAATAAGTGATAAGTAAATTCGTGAAGGTGAGAGGGTAAGAAAATCGAAGAAAATGAATTTTCATCGAACTTTGACATTCTGGGGTAAAATACAGCCCGAGCTAAAATGCCCGATATTTATAGACTAGTGCTGTACAAGGTACCACATAGCCATGATAGTAAGGTGTGAATTATTTTGGATAAACTTGATAAATTTAACCCCCCTTCCCAATGTGGCTGCCCATAAAGGCATTGATAGTGAGTCTTAGCTCACAAGACAAGGTGGAACATTTTGGAGGATTCTTGGCTTAGTCAAATTATCAAAGTGGGCCCCACATCACCAAGAAATAAGAGCTTCTCTAATTCACAAATGGAGAAATTTACATCTAAGTAATGGATGAAGCTTCAGCGAACTTTTTCAAAATAATAGCAACGTGATTTGCTATAAAAATTCATACAAAACTTAGAAATGTGAGAATTTGTGATTCTTAGAGAGTAAGGTGCAATCTTTCTCAAGAATATTATACAGATTATTCTCTACTTCGATCCGACATTACGTGATTTGTCGCATAAGGCGTGTGTTGGAAGGGTTGTCAAGAAAATCGGCTCAGGTATGTTAAGGCTATCCCTTCTTTTCTTTTGGCATGATCTATACGACACAAAGAACGAGCAAATGCACAACTTCCATAAATGACTCTATTCATAGAAATACTAGAGATGCCTATGTTCTTGATTCCCCATATGTCTTACTATTCTATCGTCTGTTCATGAGTTTCAAAAAATACGTAAATTGATAAATTTTATTTCATAATATTACTTAGAGGCATAATGGTCTTTTGACATTCGGAGAGATTTTGTTGACGTAGTTCTCATGCATTGCATTCATTTATACATGTATATTGACCCATGACCAGACGGCGTTATATACGCGTATATATATATATATATATATATATATATATATATATATATAATATGTATATGGGATATGGGAAAAGGTTACGTCGTTATATATGCACCACCACCCAATCAACTGGTATACTTTGATGATTTTGCCCACAGTGGCCGAGATGATGTGATGGGATGCCCTCAGAGGCTTGATGATGTTATGAACACATGTACCTATGAACGACATGACATTCATACGCATATGCATGACACTATGAGTATTTCATGATTTACATAGTTATTTAGACTTTCATGGCTAGTCTTTTACTCCATGTTTCTCTCGTGTCTATTATTTACTTATTTTCATTCCTTAGATACTCGGTAATTTGTACTGACGTCCCTTTTGCCTAGGGATGTTGCGTTTCATGCCCACAGGTCCCGATAGACAGGTCGAGAGTCCTCCCAGTAGGCTAGCAGCTCAGCGGAAGATGTTGGTGCACTCCGTTTGCTTCGGAGTTGCTTGTTTGGTCAGTATGATTTAGATGTGTATTGTTTCGTATGGCGAGGCCCTGTCCCGACCTTTATGATAAGTATGTACTCTTAGAGGCTTGTAGACAGATGTCATGTATACGGATACTTGTATGGCCTTGTCGGTCTATATATTAAGTATATAATGGATCAGATTGGCCTTATAGCCCGTCACATGTATGAGTTTCTATATCAGGCTGGGTCATTTTATGTCGGGTATTCCCTCATGTTTACTAGGGTTATCTCATGAAGCCCCTTCTGGCCCACTTACCTATGATGATGTAATAATAAAGATACATTACGTTGGTACTCAGTTGAGTAAGGTACCGGATTCCCGTCGCGGCCCATCGATTTGGGTCGTGACAGAAGTGGTATCAGAGCAGTTATGTCCTAGGGAGTCTACAAGCCGTGCCTAATAGAGTCTTGTTTATGGGTGTGTTGTGCACCACACTTATAAGCAGGAGGCTATAGGGCATTTAGGACTGTCACTCTTTCTTCTTACTCTAGATCGTGTGGTAGAGCTCAGTTGGAAGAACTCAATTTCCTAAACTCCATATTATTCATAATACGACGATGCCTACATCTAGAAAGATGGTTGGTAAGGGATTGAATGCGGTTGTGGAAGATTTGAGTAAGAGGAAATCGATTTTGCATCATGCTTATGATGAGTAAATGTAAGGTCTTCAGTAGATCATGTGCGTACTAAGATATGTAAGCTTCTTGATAAGGATCACAAAGGCAAGAATTTCTTTCCACCCATATGGTAAAAAGGAATAAGAGATTCAGAAGGTAGATACAAGCTTCAACAAGTAAAATAAGCAAGGTGAGAAGGGTACGAGGTAACCAGTTAATGAAGATTAACAATATTTACAATTCAAGCAGAGAAATATAAGCATTGTGAGTTACCTTCAACAATAACCGAGGTATGTACAACTGGCCACACCGATCTAAGTTATGACCTATGGGAGCTAACAAATATGGTTTAATAGAAGGACGAAATATCAGGATCTGGCTGGCGTTAGAGTAACCCAAAATGGTGGATGGATTGTTTGAGTTAGTTGACATTCCGAAGGATATTGCAAATGTGCATAGATCTCTTTGTGAGACACCCAGATTGTGCACTCCAAAGTAGTAAAACCAGATATGAGTACTACAAAGATAGGCACTGGAAGCCTTGAAGGGATATATTATCTTAGTATGGATCCCGTCCCCAATAGTGAAAGAATGTTAGGCAACCTTTTCAGAATAAAGTGATAGACAAAAATGTTAGCAGGGAAATAAGAAGAGAGTTAATGAAGCATTGTGAGTAAAATGTGGTACACGGATGAAAACAATAGATTAAAAAAAGACAGTGTTATAGAGTCTAAAGACAAGGGAAAGAAAATGTGAAAGGTGACAGGCCTTGAGGCAACAAAATAATATAGGTAATAAAGTCATATCCTCATTTCGAGAAATAAGTTCGTGACTCTAACGTGATTACCAGAAGGAAAAAGTTAGACCATAGAGTAATAGAAATCAATATAGACTGGTGAACAAGATAAACTAAACATGAATTAGGGACTGAGTGATTTGATAATAGTCTGCATCATGAGAATCTCAGAGATTGCATTTCGGCGATAATAGAATGGAAGACAGAAGAATAATCTTTAAAGGTAATTCAGGAAGACGCTTCCCTAAAGCAAACAATGTGAGCAAAGTTAAGCTTAAGGGACTAAGTGTGTAAGTTACATTAGGTGTCACCTCGTAAGTACGGAATTTTGTTATCCTTGGTACAAAAGGATCACAAGGCGGGTAAGGGTCATCAATGATAGGCAAGGACGCCAAATATGAAGAGGTAAAAAATCTACAGGTAGATCATCGTAATGCTAAATCTTAGTACTCCCCTAAGGGGGGGGGGATATGGAGTGATGTGGAATTAAGTCAGAATTAAGCGGTTCTAGTAATTATGGAATGGTAAAGGAAGAATGCAATAAAAAAATGATGAAAAAGGATGAGATTGCACTTATTCAAAGCCTACAATTATGCAATGGTCCCAAAATATTATGCAAACACGACATCAAGGAAAGGAAGTAAGGGTCCCTGCCTGAGAGGTTATTGATAGATAAGGAGCAAGTGCGAGACGTAAGTTAAGACAAAGGAAATAACCCAAGAAACATTACATGAAATATTTACATGAGAATAGGCCAATGAGTAGTTAGTAACTGATTCGGGAAAAGCCTAGTTATGGCTAAACAGGAGGTTAAAGACGAGTCAGCAGATCGTGTAAGATAAACATAATAAAACCCAATATAGTAAATTCAGCCTCGCAGTAATGTTATTGTAATACTTGAGAAATATTCAGATAGGAGTTGGGGTAGTTAAAGGTACCGTATGAGTATTATGGGAATAAAAGAGAGTGCCACTGGGAAGACTATCACAATATTAGTTCAGAAGCAACACTACAAGAAAAAGGGCGTGGAGGTAAGTAACTACGGATAATTATAGGCGAAGAAGAACATCAAAAATTTTATTGGGTATAAGATGTAATAAGCTCGCAGATTTACAAGAGTCAGATGGTCTTCCGTAAGTACTACAATGAAATACTAGCTGAGGAAATAAGGAAGAAGGCTTCAACCTAAACATGGTAACTTGAAGGAGAAATGGTCATGTAAAAACAGTCTCGCTGCAAAATTGTATGCACTCCAAAAGAAAGTGGAACCTACCGTGGCTAATGAATAGGGAGTAAAATCGAAAGTAATATTCGAGACAATATGAGTTGCACAAAAATTCCGGCATGACTGGGAACTAAGATAAGCTAAGTAAGAACGCAACAAGAGGCAAAAAGACAAGGAAAGGCAATTGCTTATGTTTGAAGAAAGCTGAGATGGAACGAAAGGAATTATTCGACTAATGATCAACCATAGAAGACTTCGGTATAAGTTAAAAGAAGGAATTGGGTCCAGATCATAGACAAAGGATTGAATCATTAGATAATTGTATCATGGTTTTCCATAACGTCCATGAAAGACTAAAGTAATAACTAAATGCCATGAGCCGCAGATTTGAAGATAGCTTAGATATAGTAGATGTGAGCAAAATTTTAAGGTAAGTAAGGTAAAGGTGAATAACGTACGAGATACTCAAATGCAGAAGGTTGTGAATTATCTGTACTTTGGACAGAAGGCTAGAAGCATTGGGATTCAGTATGATAGCGGCGTCGTCAGTGGCATATCTTCCAGCCTATAGTTTCTAGGTACCAAGAGATCTAGTTGAGAGAGTAAATAAGAATTAGAGACGATGTGATATCTCGCTTGATGTTCCATAATAACACAAGGAAATATATGGTGCAAGAAATTTGAAGGAAGGTTGCGAGTAATATAAATAGATATGTGTAGGTCACAAGCTAAAGTATGGTAGAGCGATAAGGTTTTAGAAAGACATAAGTAAGGATAAGGAAAGGCAAGTCAGAAGGTTACGAGAATGGATAAGTTATCGGGATTAAGCCCATGAAAACAAGAGAGCTAATGGTTTCTATAAGTTATAGAAAGTTCAGTATAGCCTGAATAAAATCAAAGGAATCTAAGACTAATAACATCTAGAAGGAATGGAATGCTGCACTAATAGTGGAATGAGGGTGTGATTGTGATAGATAAGGAATGACGTTTGGGCCTTCGATTGAGTAATGATTTGAATAAGAAAAAAAAGGGGGATTTCAAGAATTGTACATGATTAAAATACCCACGTAAGTGAATCACATTGGGATGCTATGAAATATGGCTATAGAAATATAGTATCGCCCCTAGGTGGACCAGTCTAATTACTCCAGATGTCCCCGATGAGACGTGAGCCCTAGAAGCAGTGTTACATAAAAGGTTAAGTTATCATCGATAAATAATATAAATAAGGTTCCAACGTATGAGAGAAGATAAGGATGCCATTCTTAAGATGAACAGTAATGAGGAAGCATATATGATAGGCAACAAGAGTAACCTGGAGTTTGGTAGAAGACCTCAGCAACGATAAATTGAAGTAAGAGTTATGGTATAGTATGACCTATCAAGATACATTAAAGTCATACAGATAGATAACTGTGTCTATGAAACAAGATATAGCAATATTCATAAGTTTAACAAAGTACTGAGCAAAGAACTTCAGTATTCCTATAGGTGCCCAGAGGGTTATCTTGCCAAGATCTGTGTATGTTTACAAAGTAATGCCTAGAGTTTGGCTAAAAGCTGGAGGAAAAAGGAGAGAAGAGTCGCATAGGCGCACTTACAAATGCAGAGTCATACAGGCTGCATGATAAAAGGCAGCAATAGTTACAAGATTGGAAGGATTCCGACCACGAGTCGTGGTGTGAGAAAGAGGCCTAAAGGGGGGAATGCCCTGGCCTTTGGGATTCATTCACAGAAACATTTCCTAGATGGCAAGAGGAGTACTAAAGTATTTGCAAGAGCTATGGGTTGAAAGAATGATGAGTGTATCAGTCAACATTCGAGGACAAATATTCCAAAGGGGGAATGGTGTTACACCCCATATTTTCATACGTGAAAGTACGCCATAAATAAATTGATGAAAGCTCGAAAATGAGATGTTACATCCCGCATTTTCGTACGTTAAAGTTTTGTCGTAAGTTAATCAACGTAAGTTCGGGAATAAGATTATTTTGAGATTGTAAGCATTATTCTATTTCAAACAAGTGATAAGTAAATTCGTGAAGGTGAGAGGGTAAGCAAATCGAAGAAAATGAATTTTCGTCGAAGTTTGACATTTTGGGGTAAAATACAGCCCGAGCTAAAATACCCGGTATTTATGATTATTGCCATACAAGGTAGCACATGACCATGATTGTAAGGTGTATAAGGTATGTTGAAAGTGAGTAGTATTTTAAGTAATTTGAGATAATTTTTAATTATGTGGGTAATTGGTTAATTATTGGATTAGTGGGGGATTAATAACTTAATTGAAGCTAGGGTGAATTATTTTGGATAAACTTGATAAATTTAACCCCCCCAACGTGGCTTCCCATAAAGGCCTTGATAATGAGTCTTAGCTCACAAGACAAATGTAACGATCCGGTCGGTCGTTCCGAGAGTTATATCCTGTTCCCCCATTTCTGCTTCTTTATGCGTGGTTCAGCTGTGTTGTGTTGTATCGGGTTGGTAGGTTCGATTCCAGAGTAGTGTTGGAGTGAAATGAGACACTTAGTCTCTTATTTAGAAAGCTAAGTTAGAAAAGTCAACCAGAGTTTGACTTATGAGTAAATGAATTCGGATTTGGATTTTTATATTTCGTTTAGCTTTGTTGGGTGATTTTAGGCTTAGGAGTGCGTCCAGAATGTAATTTGGAGGCCCATGGTAGAATTACACAAAAATTTGGCGATTTTGGCCGGTAGTGAAAAATTAGGTATCGGGGTCGGAATAGAATTCCGGAAGTTGGAGTAGGTTTGTAGTGTCATTTATGACGTGTGCGCAAAATTTGAAGTCATTCGGACGTGATTTGGTAGGTTTCGGCGTCATTGGAAAATTTCAGAAGTTTAGAAACTCTTAGGCTTGAATCCGAGTTTGATTTTGTGTTTTGTTGATGTTTTGGGTGTTCCAAAGGTTCAAATAAGTTCGTGTATTGGTATATGACTCGTTGGTATTATTGGTTGAGGCCCCGAGGGCCTCGGGTGTGCTTCAGGTGATTAACGGATGGGATTTTTGAAGTTTGGAATGCTGTTTTTCTGATGTTTGAAGTTTTGGTGTTTTTCCGCACCTGCAGATGGAGAACCGCAGGTGCGATGGTCGCAGATGCGGAAGGACGATCGCAGATGCGGAAAAGGCCAACTGGAGCTTGAGCGCATGTGCAGAGGTGTTGTCGCACCTGCGAGCCCGCAGGTGCGAGGGGTGAGCCGCAGATGCAAAAATGGGCGGATATCCATAGGTGCGCTCTTAGGACCGCAGATGCGGTTGCGCAGGTGTGAGGATGGGGACCGCACTGTGAGACTTCTGGGAAGAAAGTATAAAATCCATACTTCGCAAAATTTTGCCCATTATTCACCATTGTTGGCCGGTGTTTGAGCTTTGGGCAGAGAATCTCAAGAGGGAATTGAGAGATGTCAGTGAGGTAAGTTACTTGGGCTCTATTACGTGTGTTTATGATGATTTCCCACTATTAGTCATGAAATTTGTAGGAATTTAGGGTGAAGTTGAAGGGCTTAGGGCTTCAGTTTTGGAGAGTTTGAGGTGAGGACTTGAGAGACCAAACATAGTCGGATTTTGACGAATTTGATATGGTTAGACTCGGGAGTGAATGAGCTTTCTAGTTTTGCAATTTTTATCGGGTTTCGAGACGTGGGCCCGAGGGCCAAGATTTTAGCCAATTTCGGGTTTCGAGCTTAATTTTGTAGTTTTTATTGTGGAATTCGTTTCTTTGGCTTATGTTGATAGTGTTGTTCTGGTTTTGGATATATTCGAAGCTTTTGGAGACCGAGTCGAGGGGCGAGGGGTAGAATTCTATGCTGTTAAGGTAAGTAACAGTTTTAACTCTGGCTTTGAGGGTATAAACCCGGAGAATCGATGTCATGTGGTTGTTTGGAGGTGATAACCACGTTAGGTGACGGGCGTGTGGGTGTATGCCGCGAGGGATTGAAACTTGGTCCGTCCCATGAGGCCTAATAGCCATTATCTGTGTTTATGTGTTTACATGTTTGTTAAACTTGACTGCCTTCATGTTAGAGATCATGCTTAGGCTTTATTCATGCTCACATTATCGTACTCAGTCATAGAAATTCTTATAAATGTTTACCTCAGTCTCTATTATCTTGCTGATACACTGTAATACTTGATTTGGACTGCTTTCCTTTATTTGTTGCAAACTGTGAGGCTAGAGAGGTGCATGATTGAGTAAGGCCGAGGGCCTGTTGTGAGATATTTTATAGCATGTGAGTTGTTCGTGCGGATACAGATTGTACTATAGCACGTGAGTTGTCCGTACCCAGATATGATATGATAGCACGTGAGTCATTCGTGCATCACGTGAGTAGTCTATGCAGATTAGCGCTTGGGATGTAGGAGCCCCTCCAGAGTCTAAACACCCCCAGTGAGCGCATGTACCTATTGAGCGTGTGCATTGAGGGCTGAGGGGTTGAGTGACATTGCTGTGAGGTTTCATTTATTTTTCTGTTACTGCATTTATCTGCTAGTTGCCTTGTAACATTTGCGGATTCATGGAATTTACCTTTTACTCCTGTTTATTCTTAATTGTGAAAAGTAATAATTGAATTGCTCTGCATAGCTCGTCACTACTACTCAGTTCCTTAGTTATTTTTGTTACTTGCTGAGTCGGTTGTACTCATACTACACCCTGCACTTTATGTGCAGATCCAGGTGAGTTAGAGCGTGACGATTGTTGAGTTCAGGCCGGCTATCGTTGGAGACTGTAAGGTAGATGCTAGTGTCCGTAGGACCTTGTTACTCACTTTATCTTCTATTCCTTTTTTGGGTTGTACTGACAGTCAGACAGTTCATATATTAGTTTATGGATTTAGACACTCATGACTTAGTGACACCGTGATGTTTGGGGCTTGTTTCTGTATTTTTCTATATTTATATTCAGAGTTGGCTGTTTTATGAGAAATTCAAATATTCGAAATGTTTTATTAAATTCTTATAATCAAATTAGTAGTAATATTTTGGGAAATAGGCTTGCCTAGTATCACAATAGGCGCCATCACGACATGGTTTAGATTTGGGTCGTGACAAGTTTGTATCAGAGCCTAGGTTATATAGGTATCACGAGTCATGAGCCGGTTAGTAGAGTCTTGCAAATCGGTACAGAGACGTCTGTACTTATCTTCTAGAGGCTGCAGAACCTTTAGGAAAATTTCACATTCTTGGATTCTTGTCGTGCGTCCTGTTTATTCTGGTAACTAAACATCTGTTATTTCATTCTCTCACAAATAGTGAGGACTCGAGCTACCGATAAGGAGGGACAACCACTAGCACCACCAGCTTGGGCCGTCGAGAGACTGAGGCCCCGATAGGGTAGAGACATTGCCAGTGCTACAGCTGGGGCAACACCTATAGATCTCCCAGTTGTCCCCGCTCAGGACCAGGTCCCGGAGGTAGATGTTCTGGTGGGGTTAGCTCTGGAACCACCTGTGCCTATTGTGATTTCTGGCCTTCAGGAGGCCCTGGCCCAGATTCTATCAGTGTGTACGGGCCATGCTCAGGAGGTCTCAGTTACTACGATCGCAGCCACTTCTCAGGCCGGAGAAGGTACCTAGACCCTCGTCGCCCGCATGCCGGAGCAGGTTGTTTAGGGACTTCAGACACCGGGGACACCACCAGCCCAACCGGTTACAGCTACTCAGTAGCATGTAGTTCATGTTATGCCAGAGGACAATCAACGTAGGTTGAAGAGGTTTGGTGGACTCCAGCCTCCACCCTTCAGTGGTGCAAATGGAGAGGATTCTGGGATTTCTTAGACAGGTGTTAGAGGATACTTCGCACAGCTGGTATTTTGGAGATTTGTGGAGTGTCATTCACTACGTTTCAATTTTCTGGGGCTGCACTCCGATGGTGGGAGACTTAGGAGAGGCATAGGCCTACTGGTGCAGCACCCCTCACGTGGCAACAGTTCTCTGTGGTATTTTTGGAGAAGTTTGTGCCTCAGTCTCGCAGAGAGGAGCTGCGCAGATAGTTTGAGCAGCTTTGCCAAGGTGATATGTTTGTGACGCAGCATGAGATGCGATTTTCTGAGTTGGACTAACATGCTATCTGGTTGTTTCCCACGGACCGAGAGAGGATCATGAGGTTCATAGATGGTCTCATTTTTCAGTTGCGACTGCTTATGGCCCGAGAGAGCGTGTCTGGTGCCACCTTTGATGAGGTTGTCGACATAGCTCGATAGATTGAGATGGTTTGTGGTCAGGAGAGGGTTGAGAGGGAGGCCAAGAGGCCACATGGACCATGTGGTTTCAGTGGCGCTTCTCATGGAGGTCAGTTTCAACACGGTAGAGGCCGTCTATTGAGGCATGCCCCGCCAGCTCGCCCATTCCACTGTGGTGCATCATCTGGCCATGGTTGTCAAAGTCATCAGCAGGGTCAGTCATCATTCAGTGCACTGCCAGCATAGGGTTATCATCATGACCCGCCCGCTTAGGTATCCCCGGGTAGTTCTTTTGGGAATCAGGAGCAGCAATTTCATCAGAGGAGGGGTTTTTTCGAGTGCGGGAACTTTTATCATATTATGAGAGATTGCCCTAGGCTGTTGGGTGGGACTCCACAAAGGAGTATTCGACTGAGCGCACCAGCACTAGTTCCTCCACCACCCGCCCAACCAGCTAGGGGTGGATCTCAGCCAGCTAGGGGCGGAGCCCAGTCAGCTAGGGGTCGCCCGAGAGGGGGAGGCAGATTAAGGGGTCGCTAGGCCCGTTTTGTATGCCCCCCAGCCAGGCCAGATGCTATTGCTCCAGATGCTGTGATTACAGGTATTGACTCTGTCTGTCATAGAGATGCCTCTGCATTATTTGACCCTGGTTCTACATATTCATATGTTTCATCATACTTTGCTCATTTTCTGGATATGCCCCGTGAGTTATTAGTTTCACCTGTCATGTATCTACTCCTGTGGGTGATACTATTGTTGTGGACCGTGCGTATCGGTCATGTGTGGTGTCTATTGGGGGTCTACAGACCCGAATGGATTTTTTATTGCTCAGCATGATTGACTTCGATGTGATATTGGGCATGGATTGGTCATCTCCATGTCATTCTGTTCTAGATTGTCACGCCAAGACCATGACCTTAGCGATGCCGGGATTTCCGAGGGTAGAGTGGAGTGGTTCTATAGACTATGTGCCGATTAGGGTGATTTCATATTTGAAGGCTCAGCGTATGGTTGAGAAGGGTTGTCTTTCTTACTTGGATTTGGTGAGAAATGTTAGTGCAGATACTCCTGCCATTGATTCGGTTCCGGTGGTATGTGATTTCCCGGATGTATTTCCTGCAGACCTGCCAGGCATGCTGCCTGACAGGTACATTGACTTTGGTATTGATTTGGTGCCGGGCATTCAACCCATTTATGTTCCACCATATCGTATGGCACAAGTGGAGTTGAAGGAATTGAAAGAACAACTTCAGGAACTCCTAAATAAGGGGTTTATTCGTCCTAGTGTGTCATCTTGGGGTGCACCAGTTCTATTTGTGAAGAAGAAGGATGGTTCCATGAGAATGTGTATTGACTACAGGCAGTTGAACAAGGTCACAGTTAAGAACAAGTATCCTTTGCCACGTATTGATGATTTATTTGACCAGCTTCAGGGAGCAAGGGTGTTCTCCAAGATTGATTTGAGGTCCGGGTATCATCAACTAAAGATTCGGGATTCAGATATTCCTAAGACGGTTTTCAGGACCTGTTATGGCCATTATGAGTTCTTGGTGATGTCTTTTGGGCTAAACAATGCCCCAACAGTGTTCATTCATTTGATGAATAGTGTATTCCAGCCACATTTGGACTCCTTCATTATTGTGTTCATTGATGACATGCTGGTGTACTCTCGTAGCCAGGAGGAGAACGCTCAACATTTGAGGATTGTATTATAGATATTGAGGGAGGATACGCTTTGTTCAAATTTCGCCAAGTGTGAGTTTTGGCTCAGTTCAGTAGCATTCTGGGGACACGTGGTGTCCAATGAGGGTATTCAGGTGGATCCAAAGAAGGTAGAGGTGGTGCAGAGTTGGCCTAGACCGTCCTCAGCTACAAAGATTAGGAGTTTCCTTGGTTTGTCGGGCTATTACCATCGGTTTGCATAGGGATTTTTCTCTATTGCTTCGCCCTTGACCAAATTGACCCAAAATGGTGCTCCATTCAGGTGGTCGGACGAGTGTGAGGAGAGCTTTCAGAAGCTCAATAATGCCTTGACCACAACTCCAGTGTTAGTTCTGCCATCAACTTTAGGTTCTTATGCCGTGTATTGTGATTCCTCGAGGGTTGTGTTTTGATGAAGGAGGGTATGGTGATTTCCTATGCCTCGTTTCTGTTGAAGACCCATGAGAAGAATTATCTGGTGCACGATCTTGAGTTAGCATCCATTGTTCACTCCTTAAAGATTTGGTGCCATTATTTGTATGGGGTTCATTGTGAGATTTATACAAATCATCAGAGTCTGCAGCATCTGTTCAAGCAGAAGGATCTTAATTTGCGTCAGCGGAGATGGTTGGAGCTTCTTAAGGACTATGATATCACTATTCTATACCATCCCGGGAAGGCCAATGTGGTGGCCGATGCTCCAAGTCGCTGGGCAGAGAGTATGGGGAGTTTAGCTTATCTTCCGGCAGCAGAGAGACCTTTAGCATTGTATGTTCAGGCCTTAACGGGACAACTTGTGAGATTGGATATTTTGAAGCCTCATCGGGTATTGGCTTGCGTAGTCTCCAGGTCTTCTCTTTATGACCGTATCAGGGAGTGTCAGTATGATGACTTGCACTTGCTAATTCTTCAGGACAGAGTCCGACGAAGTGATGCTAGGGATGTAAATATTGATGATGAAGATGTGATGAGGATGCATGGCCGGATATGTGTGCCTAATATAGATAGGCTTCGGGAGTTGATTCTAGAGGAGGCCCACAGCTCGCGGTATTCCATCCATCTGGGTGTCGCGAGATGTACCAGGATTCGAGACATCACTATTGGTGGAGGAGGATGAAAGAGATTATTGTTGGGTTTGTGGCTCGGTGTCTCAACTGTCAGTAGGTTAAGTATGAGCATAAGAGACCGGGTGTCTTGCTTCAGCGATTACATATTCCAGAGTGGAAGTGAGAGCGGATCACCATGGACTTTGTAGTTAGCTCCCATGGACTTCGAGGAAATTCGATGCTATTTGGGTTATTGTGGATCGCCTGACCAAGTCTGCGCACTTCATTCCTGTTGGTACTACCTACACTTCAGAGCGGTTAGCTGAGATTTATATTCGAGAGGTTGTTCGCTTGCATGGTGTCCTGGTTTCCATCATTTCAGATAGAGGTACTTAGTTTACATATCAGTTTTGGAGGGCCTGCAGCGAGGGTTGGGTACTCAGTTTGAGTTGAGACAACTTTTTACCCTCCGACGGACGGGCAGTCCGAGCGCACTATTTAGATATTGGAGGACATGTTGCGCGCTTGTGTTATTGACTTTGGGGGGGTTCATAGGACCAGTTTCTACCACTTGCGGAGTTTTCACATAATAACAACTATTAGTCGAGTATCTAGATGGCTCCGTACGAGGCTTTATATGGGAGGAGGTATAGATCTCTGGTTGGTTGGTTTGAGCCCGGTGAAGCTAGACTCTTGGGTACATATTTGGTGCATGATGCTTTAGATAAGGTGAAATTGATTTAGGAACGACTTTGCACGGCGCAGTCTAGGCAAAAGATCTATACAGACAGGAAGGTTCGTGATGTATCTTACATGGTTGGGAAGAAGGTATTACTAAAGGTTTCACCTATGAAAGGTGTTATTTGGGAAGAAAAGCAAGTTGAGCCCTCGGTTTATTGGTCCGTTTGAGGTACTTCGGAGGATTGGGAAGGTGGCCTATGAGCTTGCTTTGCCACCCAGATTGTCGAGCGTGCATCCGTTATTCCATGTTTCCATGCTTCGGAAGTATGTTGGTGATCCGTCCCATGTTTTTGACTTCAGCACGGTTAAGTTGGAGGGTGATATGACTTATGATGTGGAGCCGGTGGCTATTTTGGATCGACAGGTCCGGAAGTTGAGATCAAAGGACATAGCTTCAGTGAAGGTGTAGTGGAGGGTCCAGCCCGTGGAGGAGGCCACCTGGGAGACCGAGCAAGGAGATTCGGATCAGATATCCACACGTATTTGAGACTCCAGGTATGTTTCTAGACTCGTTCGAGAACGAACTTTTGTTTAAGAGGGGTAGGATGTAACGACCCAACGGTCGTTCCGAGATTTATAGCTCTGTTTCCCCCATTTTTGCTTCTTTATGTGTGGTTCAACTGTGTTGTGTTGTATCAGGTTGATAGGTTCGAGACCGGAGTAGTGTTGGAGTGAAATGAGACACTTAGTCTCTTATTTAGAAAGCTAAGTTAGAAAAGTCAACCGGAGGTTGACTTATGAGTAAACGAATTCGGATTTGGATTTTTATCTTTCAGTTAGTTTCATTGGGTGATTCTAGGCTTAGGAGTGCGTACGGAATGTAATTGGAGGCCCGTGGTAGAATTAGGCTTGAATTGGCAAAAATTGGAAATTTGGCAATTTCGGTCGGTAGTGGAAAATTAGGTATCAAGGTCGGAATGAAATTTCGGAAGTTGGAGTAGGTTTGTAGTGTCATTTGTGATGTGTGTGCAAAATTTTGGGTCATTCGGACGTGGTTTGGTAGGTTTCGGTGTCCTTGGGGTTATTTCGGAAGTTTAGAAGCTCTTAGGCTTGAATCTAAGGTTGATTTGGTGTTTTGGTGATGTTTTGGGTGTTCCGAAGGTTCGACTAAGTTCGTGTATTGGTATATGAATCGTTGGTATGCTTGGTTGAGGTCCCGAGGGCCTCGGGTGTGTTTCGAGTTATTAATGGATGGGGTTTTTGAAGTTTGGAATGTTGTTTTACTGGTGTTTGAAGTTCTGGTATTTTTCCGCACCTGCGGATAGGGAGCCACAGGTGCGATGGTCGCAAATGTGGAAGGACGATCGCAGATGCGGAAAAGGCCAACTGGAGCTTAAGCGCAGATGCGGAGGTGTTGTCGCACCTGCGAGCTCGCAGGTGCGAGGGGTGAGCCGCAGATGCGGAAATAGGCGGATAAGTGAAATCTGCAGGTGCGCTCTTAGGACCGCAGATGCGGTTGCACAGGTGCGAGGATGGGGACCGCAAGTGCATGACTTCTGGGTAGAAAGTATAAAAGCCATACTTCGCGAATTTTTGCCCATTATTCACCATTGTTGGCCGGTTTTTGAGCTTTGGGCAGAGAATTTCAAGAGGGAATCGAGATATATCAGTGAGGTAAGTTACTTGGGCTCTATTACGTGTTTTATGATGATTTCCAATTGTTTAGTCATGAGATTTGTAGGAATTTAGGGTGAAGTTGAAGGGGTTAGGGCTTGAGTTTTGGAGAGTTTGAGGTGATTATTTTAGGGACCAAACAAAGTCGGATTTTGACAAATTTGATATGTGTTAGACTCGGGAGTGAATGAACTCTCTAGTTTTGTAATTTTTGTTGGGTTTCGAGACATGGACCCAGGAGCCGGGTTTCGAGCTTATTTTTGTAGTTTTTTTTTGTGGAATTCGTTTCTTTGGCTTATGCTGATAATGTTGTTCTAGTTGTGGATAGATTCAGAGATTTTGGAGACCGAGTCGAGGGGCGAGGGCATCCCAGAGTAGGATTCTGCGCTGTTAAGGTAAGTAACAGTTTTAACTCTGGCTTTGAGGGTATAAACCCGGAGAATCGATGTCATGTGACTGTTTGGAGGTGATACTCATGCTAGGTGAATGGCGTGTGGGTGTACGTCGCGAGGGATTGAGACTTGGTCCGTCCCGTGAGGCTATGAGTCCTAATAGACATTATATGTGTTTATGTGTTTACATGTCTGTTAAACTTGACTGACTTCATGTTAGAGATCATGATTAGGCTTTATTCATGCTCACATTATCGTACTCAGTCATAGAAATTCTTATACATGTTTACCTCAGTCTCTATTATCTTGCTGATACACTATAATACTTGATTTGGATTGCTTTCCTTTATTTTTTGCAAACTGCGAGGCTAGAGAGGTGCATGAGTGAGTAAGGCCGAGGGCCTGTTGTGAGATATTTTATAGCACCTGAGTTGTCCGTGCGAATACAGATTGTACTATAGCACGTGAGTTGTCCGTGCGGATCCAGATATGATATGATAGCACGTGAGTTGTCCGTGCGGATCCAGATATGATATGATAGCACGTGAGTTGTCCGTGCAACAAGTGAGTGGTCCGTGCAGATATCTCCAATTGGGGTGAACTCTTTCTTTGGCTCCTTCCCTCTCACATATCCTTGTCGAGGAACAGTATTATATGATGCCTGAAAATTCAGGCGAAGTTGACGGGAGCCTTGTGGGATCGGTGCCCGCCATTGCTGGTGATTGGGAGGCCTAGCATAAGCCTGAGCATTAAACACTGTGTATTGTTGTGAAGGAACTGAGTATCGGGGACCCTGAGGTTGATAGTAATGTTGAGGAGAATTGGATTGTCCTTGTTGGAACTGCACATAAGAAGGAATTACCTCTCTTTGAACTCCTCTGAACCCAGATGACATCATAGATCCTTCCTCTTTCTTTTTTCGGTTTCCGAAACTGCCTAACCCGCTTTGAATTTCTTGCGTGGTCGCCTTAAGGGCTGCCTGACTCACAATTTTTCCCGATTTCATGCCATTCAACTATTTCACCAATCTTAATCGCCCCAGCGAAAGGTTTACCAATGGCGGCCAACATGTAATGGAGGTAATCAAGATCCTGAGCTTGGAGAAAATAGTCAATCATTTCTGCCTCTTTCATCGGAGGTTTGACCCTAGCAGCCTGCTCTCTCTACTTGATTGCATATTATCTGAAGCAGTTGGTTTCTTCTTTATGTTAACGAGAGAGGAACGGTCTGGCACTATATCAATATTGTACTGAAACTGTTGAACAAAATCTTGAGCCATGTCGTTCCACACATGCCAGTGAGAGATGTCTTGATCTATGAACCATTCTGAAGCAATTCCAGTCAAACTTTCCCCAAAATAAGCCATGAGTAATTCTTCTTTGCCTCCTGCTCCCCTTAATTGGTTACAATACCTCTTCAAATGGGCGATGGGATCACCATGCCCGTCATACTTGTCAAACTTGGGGGTCTTGAAACCGGGTGGCAAATGGACATGGGGGAATATACATAGATCGTTAAATGACACACTCTTGTGGCCTCCCAAACCCTGTATTTTTATCATGGTTTGTTCCAAACTCTTCATCTTTCTAGTCATTTCCTCTTGTTCCGTATTCTTGTCAGGTTTTTCAGTCTCAACTGGGAACATGTTCTGAGGAATATGCTTGTATGAATCTTGAACCTTGAAAGTTAGTTCTGGAGAGTAATGTTGAGCATCATGAGCATTCAGTTGCGGATCATTGCTGGACCTTTGAGCAAGAGCTGGTTGAGGAACAGTGAAAGTAGGGATAATGGGTACAGTATGTGAGTCATTTTT
>ML428669.1:47610-70954 GCA_005239525.1 Nicotiana knightiana | reverse complement strand
GGGGGGGGGGGGCTGGGACACTTAGTAGACATATGAGAATTGAGCATCCTATAGAACGGGGCTCTGATTTAGATGAAAATCAAGGAACTCTAAACCCTAGTTCTGGAGGACTTATGAAATATGATAAAATGAAGGATCGTGAGGAGTTAGCAAAAATGATTGCTTTGGGTTGTCTACATTTTTCTTTGCTTATTCATCATATCTTATTATGTATATTCAAAGGATTTATAATCATTTATTTAAAGGTATTCCTAGAAGTACTTGTAGATCTGATATCTTTAGACTTCATGGACAATATCAAACATACATACGTTATTTGTTTGACCACCTTCCTTGTAGAGTTTGTCTAACTTCTGATATTGGTCATGTTGTTAATAGAAACGATTATTTGAAAATTACATGTCATTGGATAGATGATAATTATTGTATGCAAAAATGTATTATCACTTTTAAATATGACGAAGATCAGAGTCATACTGTTTTGTTTATAAGTACTACTATTTGCGAAGTTGTTGAATTTTATAATCTTAAGAAAAAAGTATTGTGTATGTCATTTGATAATGATTCTAACAATAATGCCGCAATTTCAATATTAAAACTGCATTTGCAACCATCACTTGACGAAAATTTTCATGTTAGGTGTGCATGTCATGTTTATAATTTAATTGTTAAAAGTGGCCTTGATTTATTTTCAACTGAGATTACTCATGTTAGAAGAGAGTTAGTGTTATTCAAGGAAATAATAGACAACCTAGAATTAGGAAATTTAAGAATAAGTGTACCGAGCATAACCTTAACCCCAGATTCATGCCTGACGAAATTGTTACTAGATGGAATTATACATACTTACTTTTAAAATGTTACTACAAATATAGATTGCCAATAACTGAAGTTGCTAATGCGCATTGTACCGATCCAAACCGTATGTTAACAACTACTACTTGGAAGGCCATTAATGATGTTATTAAATTCTTACATAAATTTTATACAGCCACTGTTGAGTTTTCTGGAGCATATTATCCTACTGTTACTATGCCATTAGTACATATAGCTGAAATTTCTTTTCTACTCTCTGAATTTAAGAAGAAAGAAAAATAAAAGGATGCTGTTGAAAAAATGCAAGCGAAATTCAAAAAATATTTCTTTCCAATTCCTCCGATTTACTTAATTGATGTTGTTTTAAATCCTTTTATTAAGATGTCTGATTGTTGCAAATTAATCAATGCTTTATATACTTATATGGAGATTGGACCAACTGAAATCCCAAATATATATGCTTTAATCAATGCTTTCCACTATGGCTCGGGACGTGCTGAATGTAACAATTTCAAGTGTTGCATCAGAGAGTGTATTTAGTCAAGCAAGACAACAACTTAGAGACACCCGTCACTCATTGGGAAGAAATGCTTTGAAAGTTTTAGTATGTTTCAGAGATTGGATTAGATCGGAACGAAGAAATCAGGAGCGTGAAGATATTGATAGACCAGAAGACGAGGAACTTGGAGATATATTAACACATGGTAACCCATCTGAATTTAACACTCCAGAAGATGACCAAGAAGTATTGATTATGAAGAACTTACTAAGGCAATGCAAAACCTTTGAATTTACTCTTTTTTCGTTAATTTACTTGTTGTTATTGTAAACTTCAATTTGTAAGTTTGAAATAAAAAGGCACTTGCAAATTATAAGTGCAATTTTTTTTCCATATTCATTTATGATTTTATTCTATTATCTTAAATTCTTAATGAAATATTCAAAATTTCAAATATAAAAATTTTAAAGCCTTTGCAACCTTTTATTCAAACTCTTTTTATAAAATTATTTTTTTGTTTTATATTCTTACTTTATATTAATATAAATTACGATAGTTAGACAAAATACAAAAAAAAAAATAACGCTAACCCCACCCGGCCCGACCCCTTGGACCCATAACCCTGATGGTTCATTTTTTACCCGGATAGACCCGAACCCATTAAGCCCGGTTTAACATAACCCGTAATCGGCCCGGATTGAAAATCGGCCGATTACCCTTTTTCCCAACCCGGATCGGCCCGACCCACCCGTTAAACACCCATAGCTCAAATCTCAATAAAACATGTTCATATAATTAACTATAAATATGTAAATTCAATATATGGATAGAATAGTAGAGAAAAACTAACCCCATCAATTATAAGCAATCAATTAATAATAAATATTATAGTCCAAATAACTAACCGTTGAAAATCAGTTGACTTATATTTTATCTTCCCTATAAACCCAGACTAATCATCCTATACTCCATGAAAACATTTTAAGTTAAGGGCATTATTAGAAGTTAAGAAACAAAGGCAATCCAATGGATTGCCCATAAAAAAAAAAGAGAAGCACAGTCCCAACAGCCTTTGACACACTAACCACTCCAGTATTCCAGGAACATAAATAGGTAAATGAAGATGAGAAGCGTCCAGTCATTCGGGAGAATAAACTAATGTGACTATTTTTTTTAGTAAGAAAAGGGATAATTATTAAAGAAAGGAAGTGAACAGTTGAAAAAATAATATTAAATAAAGTGAATGAGAGGACTGATCTTTATTTCCCTCACAAATTATAAGAATCATATATGAAAGAAAGTACATTAATACTGTTACGCGGCGCCTTCCTGAGATTCCTTGGAAGGGCGACGTAAGGCTAAGCCACTGATGTCATTGCAGTTGCTGTCCGCCAACTGAGGTCCCCTCCGTACGCTAGACGAGATTGTCAGTGACTTACGGGAAAATCAATGCCAAGAACAATTGAGAGAACAATAATGAGAATTGAAAGAAAGCTTGATTGCATTAATGAAAGCTATTACAAAAGAAAGCAACGCGGTGCCGAGGGGGAGAGACACCAGTATAGAGAATTTCTTGCTAGAAAGTTTTTAATTGCTTGATCTCCCCTAATAATGCTTAAAAAAATAAACCAAAGTTACAAGACTTGACCTAACTAAGCTAGAGGAACATAATGAAAGTACTTGAAATAAAACTACTATATATTTACAATGAAAATGACTTAGTTTTCTACAAGGTAGACACAGGTCCGTTGTCAGCAACTTTGTCTTTGGCATCACGATCTACGCGCGCGACATTATTTACGCGCGCGACGCTGTTAGCAGTTGTCTGAGGCTGAGCGCTAGCGAGGGATATCGGTGGGGCGACAAAGGCACATGCATGCTTGTCACTTGGTGCAGCCAAGACCACGGGGCCGTCCGTGGCGCTAGGCGTTGGGAGGCTTGCCAAGACACCACGGGGCGCGTCCAAGGGGTCATGGGGCATGGCTGGAAAGCCGCCCATGAAACTATCCCCCACCTGAGTTGGCGACGTCCTCGGCGCCTTACTTGTAAAATAATCTTCAATTGGGCTCTTGTAGGCTTTGAGGTTTGTTCCCCTCTCCCAAGTATTCTCCTCTGCATCACACCCTTGCCATTTCACCAAACTCTTGGTGATCCTTCCTTGAGGCATGAATTACCCGATCATCAAGAATAGCTTCAGCACGCCTTTTCCCGGTTGAATTGGGGCCTCGAATACTGGGCATTCCGAGTTGGCTCCGTGAAGGATCCTCCGTGTCTTCCCAAAAAGGTTTCAGAAGGCTGACATGGAAGATGGGATGGATTTTCCTCCAAGGTGGGGTATCCACCCGGTATGCAACTTTCCCAATGCGCCTTTCAATGAACAAAGGTCCAATGTATTTTTACAATAGGCGAGGGTCATGGACCCTTGCAAAAAAGTAGCGCTTTGGGATTTTGACTATCACTTTGTCTCCTACTTGGTATTCAACAAAGTGACAATTCTGATCAGCATGCCTCTTCATCTGCTTTTAGGCTTTGACAAGATAGCTACACACTATCTCCAAATTTCGCTTCCATTCTTTTGAGAAGCTAGCAGAGCGAGGAGATTTTGACATGTTTGGTGCATTCACGGTGTGTGGGAGTAGCGGTTGCTGCCGCTAACAATTTCAAAAGCGCTTTTGTTTGTACTAGAGCTCTTTTGTAAATTGAAACTCAGTTGAGTAGCATCCAGAAGCTTCACCCAATTCTTCTACGATCCGGTAACAAAGTGGTAGAGATATTCCTCCAACATACCATTGAATCGTTCCGTCTGGCCATTAGGTTGCGGATGAAAACTTGAGCTATGACTCAATTTTGACCCGAGACACTTAAATAATTGGGTCCAAAAGTTTCTAGTGAAGCGTGAATCGCGGTCACTAACGATGTCTTTGGACAGGCCCCAATATTTAACGACATGAGAGAAGAAGAGTCGAGCTGTATCTTCTGCTGATATATATTGTGGTGCTGCAATAAAGGTGGAGTACTTGGAAATCGATCCACCACAACCAAGATAATTGTGAGATCTCCGACCTTGGGCAATCCGATGATGAAATCGAGAGACACGCTTTCCCAAGGTCTCTTTGGGATAGCTAGTAGTTCCAAGAGTCCCGCCTGTGTCAAGCGGTCAGACTTGTCCTTCTAGCATACTAGACAAGTCCTTAGATACTAAGTGATGTCATCGGCCATTTGAGGTCAATAATATGCACGACGAAGTAATGCCATGGTGCGTTCTTCACCGGGATGACCAGCTCACAGAGTGTCTTGACATTCTGCCAGAAGAGTCCTTCTCAAATCTCCTCCTTTAGGAACATCAAGTCAGTTCCCTTTTACCTTCAGGAAACCATCCACCATGTAGAACTGGCGAGTTTTGCCCTGTCCTACTAGATCAACCAAATACTGTGCAGCAGGATCCTTGATGAGTAGATCCTGTATCTGGTCTTTTATGGTGGTAGCTACTTCGCTCCCCCTTAGGGTGGCTAGTAGGCATAATGATGCTAGGTCAGCTCTCCAACTGAGTGCATCAGCAACATGATTAGTCTTCCCACTTCGGTACCCCAGGTTGAAGTGAAATTCTGCTAGGAGTTCCTTCCACCGGGCCTATCGGCCATTCAGCTTCGAATGGGTCATGAAATGACTAACAACTGTGTTGTCTGTCTTGACCACGAACGGGGATCCCAACAGATAATGTCTCCAAAGGCGTAAGCAATGAATGAAAGCTAATAATTTTTCTCGTGGGAGGCATAGCGCCGCTCTGCATCCTTCAGCTTCTGTCTCTCGTATGCTACGGGATGCTCGTCTTGTAGTAAGACTTTGCCAAGAGAATAGTCGGAAGCATCCGTTTGTACCTTGAATGGATTGGCCAAATCAGGAAGGGCCAAGATGGGGTTACTAGACATAACCGCTTTTAAGGCATCCGCTCGCCTGGGTCCCCAGTCCCAAGGCGTGACCCTCTTTAGGAGTTCTGTCAATGGCACTGCGATGAGGGAGTAATACTTCACAAATCGCCGATAGAAATTACATAGGCCAAGGAACTCCCTCAAGGCGTGTATATCCTTGGGATGCAGCCAATCTGTGATAGCTTGGATCTTTTGCTGGTCCATCTTGATCCGCCCTTCCTCAATAACATGTCTGAGGAAGTCGATATGTTTTTGAGCAAAGGAGCACTCGGATAGCTTTGCGCATAATTTATGCTCCCGTAACTGGTCTAGGACCTTCCACAAGTGCTCTAGGTGTTCTTCCAGGGTTTGGCTATAAACCAAAATGTCATCCAAATAAACCACCACGAATTCGTCAATGTACTCTCGGAAGACCTGGTTCATCAGGGTGCAAAATGTGGCTGGAGCATTAGTCAAGCAGAACGGCATAACCAAGAAGTCGAACGACCCATATCTTGTCACACAGGTCGTCTTGTGTTCATCTCCCTCAGCAATTCAAACATGCCAATATCCTGTGTTCAGGTCAATTTTCGTGAACACCGCCGCCCCCCAATCTGTCGAACAAGTCTTCCATGAGCGGAATAGGATACTTGTTCTTCACACTTATTTTGTTTAGAGCCCGATTATCCACATAGAGTCGTAGACTACCATCATGTTTCTTTTGGAATAGCACAGGGGAACCATATGGGAACTTGGAGGGTACAATGATCCCTGTGTCTAGCATCTCTGTCAACTGTCTCCGAAGCTCGGTGAGTTCGGGTTGTGACATTCTTAAGGAGCCCGGGCAGGTGGCTTCGCACCGACACCAACTCAATCTCATGGTCCACAGTGCGCCTAGGCGAGAGTCGCTTTGGCATCTCCTATGGCATGACGTCTTCAAACTCCAGTAGTAGCTCTTTTATGGGTGTAGGAATGGGACCCGATGATCGTTCTACCTCTTCAATGCATAGGGTAGCCAGTAACGTAGGTTCATGTCTTTTGACTCCCTTCTTCAGCTACAAGGCTGAGATGTTCTCATCGGCCATCTTCATGGGCATGCACGGGATAATGCAGGGCTTGGCCCCGTTTGCTCCCATCATCAGAAACATGTCTACATATGGTACGAGCATGGTGTTGGTTTGCCTCAAGAATTCCAGCCCAACTATCAACTCGAAGTCATCTATGATCACCACGCGCAAGTTGAATTTTCCTTCATAAGGACCTAACTTCACTGGTACTTCTCTGGCTATTCCACCCACAGGATGAGTAGGTGAGTTGATAGCCTTGACATGACCTCTGCCCTTTCCTACAACTATACCAAGATGCTCCACCTGAGTTCATACCAAGTAGTTGTGGGTAGCACCCGTATCTATCATCACTCGAATGAGTTTGCCATTCACCTTCAGTTCTACGAATATCAAGGTCCTCTCTTGCTTAAGAGGAGTTCTCTCATTCGTCTTCTTTTTCCCTTTCTTGGTGATTGGGCAGGGTTCCTTCTTCTTACGGATACTAGCACTGGTTCCCACTTATGCCTCAGAAATATAACCAACAATTGAATTGAAGGCACCTACTGGTTCGGTCTGCTCCGCATCATCTGCTTCGTCATCCGTCCCATCATCAAAAGATTGATGGGCGTTCATTCGTGCATGTGGGAATTCATTATTCCAATATAGCCCGCCGCAATGACGGCATCCTGAAGGGGGCCTTTCTCCCCCGATCATTGTTGTTTGAGGCATCACTGTTGCTGCTTAAGGAAGGAGTCCTAGATTTGGTGGCACTCCGGTCTCCCCCACTTCTGTTAGGGCCACCATTGTTAGGATGGCCTTCTTTGTATCCCACTCGGACAGGCAGTTGAGGCCTATCCTTCCGAGTTTCCACTTGATAGTCCTCAAGGAATTATTCCGCTTCTTGGATCGCCTTGGGTAGGGTATTTACTCTTTGTCTTTGCAGATCCATGCAGGCATAAGGTTTCAACCCTTCCAGGAATGTGAAGAGATTGTCCTTGTCCCCCATGTCACGGATGTTCAGCATGAGCGCGGAGAATTCTCACACGTAATCCCGCACTGATTTGTTCTGGTGGAGCTCCGATAGTTTTTTCTTTGCATTGTACTCCACATTTTCGGGGAAGAACTGTAGGCGTATGGCTGCCTTCATTTCGGCCCATGTCTCCAGAGCATCTTCACCGGCCCTGATGGATTCGTACTTCACCCGCCACCAGAGTTCAGCATCACCTTGAAGATACATGGCAGCAGTTGCTACCTTCTAGGCTTTTTCTAGGCCTCCCACAACATCTAAGTACTGCTCGATGTCGAAGATGAAATTATCCACTTATTTAGCATTCCTAGCTCCACTATATGGCTTTGGCTCAGGAATTTTCAGTTTTTGTGCCATGGGGGTGAGGTTCACAACACCCCCGATTTGATTTCCACCTCCTCGAAGCAAGCCTTGTAGAGAAGCATTGACAACATTGTGCTGGCCTGTCAAGTTGTCTATAATTGTTACATGGCAGTCACCCTGTCTGCCTCTTGTGCCTTGTAGGCTAAATCCTCAGCACGCTCATGTTGGAGGCCCTCAAATTTACCAAAAAGTTCGGCTGCCTCAGTGGCTGCCATTTGCCGGTCTCCTTCAGAGTTGCGACTGATGTTTTCTATGTCAACTTCGGCCTGGAGCATTCTGCAGTCCAGGTCGTCCAACCTTTGCACTAGGTTGGTTCTTAGTTCCGGCACCGTATCCACGATAGGTCGTAATACGTCAACTGTCTCTTCAAGGGCCGCAATACGGTCCCCATGATTCACCATGGTCAGAAATGGTGGTAATGTCAATGTGTTCCCTCGTCCGATGTCGAGCCTAGGCTCTGATACCAACTGTTACGCGGTGCCTTTCTAAGATTCCTTGGAAGGGCGACGTAAGTCTAAGCAACTGATGTCAGTGCAGTTGTTGTCCGCCAACTGAGGTTCCCTCCGTACGCTAGAAGAGATTGTCAGTGCCGTACGGGAAAAAAATTATCAACAACAATTGAGAGAACAATAATGAGAATTGAAAGAAAGCTTGATTGCATTAATGAAAGCTATTACAAAAGAAGGCAGCGCGGTGTCGAGGGGGAGAGACACCAGTATAGAGAAGTGCTTGCTAGAAAGTTTTTGATTGCTTGATCCCCCCTAATAATGCTTAAAAAAAGATAAATCAAAGTTACAAGACTTGACCTAACTAAGCTAGGGGAACATAATGAAAGTACATGGAATAAAACTACTCTATATTTACAATGAAAAGGACTTAGTTTTCTACAAGGTAGAAACAGGTCCGTTGTCTGCAATTTTGTCTTTGGCATCACGATTTGCGCACGCGGCATTCTCTGCGCGTGCGGCGCTGTTGGAAGCTGCTTGCGGCTGGGCGCTAGCAAGGGATATCGGTGGGGCGACAAAGGCACATGCGTGCTTGTCATTTGGCGCAGCCAAGACCACGGGGCCATTCGTGGCGCTAGGCATTGGGAGGCTTGCCAGGACACCACAGGTCGCGTCCAAGGGGTCATGGGGCATGGCTGGAAAGCGCCCATGACATAGTACACATGAAGCACCATTAACATAGTTACAACACATTCATTACTCTAAAGGATGACAGTAATTAAAACCAAATGGGCTTAAGAAGATCATATTATCATTATATGCTCATGAGGAAGGAAAACCAAAAGTACACACCAACTGTCTCTTAGTATATACTAAGATCAAAACTCCCGCAAATGATCAAAATATTAACATCTATCAAAACTTTAAAAACTTGGCTTAGGTGATAATCCTTTCTTTATTCCTGTTTACCTAAAAAATGGTTTTAACAATTATACTTGATTTGTGGTTCCGTGATTTATTTCAATACTAGTAGATAAGCTAGAAATATTAAGCGTAAGTAAGACGAATGTGATAACCAAACCAGTTTTGCTGAAGGAGCAAGGGCCTCGATCTTGATGGTTTCGGGGTATCGAGGTCAGTTAGTAGCAATAAAGTATGAACAATAGATGAAGAACAATAAAGTTGAAGAATAATCTTGAGCACAGCAAACGAGAAAAGCAGAGTAGAATATTCTATAGTAGTGAATGACCTATCTTACAAAATGATTGGGGTCCCCTTTATATAGGAGGGGAAAATCCTAATATGGTACATTTCTAATTATTACAAATAATATTATTGGTACAGCTGTATAACGGTCTAGTACGGATTTGTACTATCTCTCACAAATCTTATCTGTCCTAACAACGTGTCCTTGGGAATTTCCCATTTTTTCTTGACTGTCATCGATTTTGTACTGCCTTGAGGTAAGCCATGTCGGGCCTTCGATGTGCTTTCTCGAGGTATGTATTCTGAGGTCAGACTCGAACCCTGCTTCAAGCCTTCCAAGCTGGGGCTCGGCACAACAGAGACCTCGAAATCGGACTCCTCCGATTTCGGCCGTATACAAATAGTCCCCGCGTTTCTTGGAATGAAATGATAAGAAACGATTTGAATTCCTTACACTTCGATATCCCCACTAGGATGTCAGTAACGTGAGGTCAGCGATTGGTGTGACGGAAAGGTTGTGCAGAGGTCATGTCTGCAGTTCTAAAAAAACCATAAATCGATAACGGCTATTGGCCGCCCTTTTAGCTTCTCCAACACGCTTAGATGAACCTTATAAATACTTCAGTCCTTCACTTTTTATGCTTTTACTTTCTACAACATCTTCAAATCTTCACTAACTCTTCTCTGCATTCACCCATTCTTTGTGTTCATCTCTTAACCAGTTTCTTCTTCTTATTCTGAAATTTCACAACAAACATGGCAAAAACTTCAAAGACAGTTCCCCAAAAAGAGAAAGCCCCTTCATCATCACGCTTGTCTAAGTGCAAAATGGTAGTACCTCCTCGTATTGAGGAGTGTACCCCCAGGCCTTGTGAAATATCTTCTGATTTCAAGGTCGAAAAACCTTCCTCGGTTGCGGTACGGTGTGAAACCATGTCTCGATATATTAGTCTAATAACTAAAACCGAAAAAGTGAAGGCTGATTGTCGTTGGAGGATGCAGTACAAGTGGAGATCTCTTCACCCGGAGAGGACATAACCACTTACAAAGCTGGTTTCCTAAGCGTATACACACACCCATTCACCTTAGGTCCCGTTGAACCTTCTTTGCCACCAATAGACCTAGTGATCCTCAATTTTTGTCGACAATATCGGGTGACGTTTGGCCAAATATATCCTTCCATCTGGAAAATTATTTACCTGATTAGGTACTTTTCAAACATGGTCGAGGGGATGCCTTTCACCCTCGACCATTTGATTAGACTGTACAACCCTCGTCTCTATCGAGGTGGCTTGATAAAATTACAACGTCGATCTTCAAATTCTTTCTTCGCTAGCATCGATGAAGATAAATATCGAGGGTGGATGGGCCGCTTCATTCGAGTCAGGACTTCCGACCTGATTCCTGCTGAGAAGATTCCATTCCCCGAGGAATAGAACATGAAGCGTAAGACTCGACTCATTGAGCATGTTTCATTAATTACATATTTTCTCTTCCTTTAGGACTAACTCCCTTCTGATGATGCAGCCGTCGAGTGGTACCCCAGTGCGGTTAAGGACCTTCTGGACTGGGTTCGACAACTAGCTTCCACCTCCACATATGGTGAGCGCACGTGGCGTGACTTGGACAAAGGCCGATGGGAGGCCAAGAACCATGATGAGTTTTTATCATTGACGTATTTGAATCCCTTAGTGAAATATCTGCTTAACTTTGGTGCTCATGTAGGCCTTGGAGAATCCGTTTCAATGAGGCCACCCCCACCTAGTGAAGTAGATACCCCAAAACCTGCCAAGGATAAGAAGAGAAATATGGAGACGCCGACGGAGTCCCCAAAACCAAAAAAGTCCAAGCTTCGAAAACCTAGGGCCGACACGGTGGCCTTGTCTCCCGAAGTTGCTGCAAGTCGTCATTCTGAGGATGAAGAGGATGATCGCTGCCTGTTAGTGATCAAAATAAGAGGAAGCATTGATGCTTCAGAGCTCGTCGAGCCGAAGACTACTGCACTAAAGGCTACCGATGCAGTCCTGCCTCGAGTTGAGGAGATTCCTGAAGGGAGCTCGGGTAAAGTCCTCGAACCGACCAATAACCAGAGCATATCTTGTGCTAAAAAGTACTTGGTCGAAGAGCCTGAAGAAAACAACCCCGAAGCTCCTCGAAGGAAGGAGAAAGCCCCGATTTATCCGCTCAGGGTGATCGACGTGGGTGACTCTCCACAAGGCCGATCCTTTTCTGAAGGGAAGATACGGGATGCCCAGGACATGAAGACTCCTGAAGCGGGGTCATCCCACGGGGAGAATGATATCTTCGAAGAATTCTTGACTGGTATTGAGGAGGGCCCCGACCTCGGCACCTCATTTATCTTCGAAGAGGCTGATAAGCTTCGAAAGCAGGTATACTTTGTCTTTTAAAAACTATGTTTGGGATTTGATTTCTGCCTTTCTAACTTCCTTTATTCGTGAACAGGATATGATGCTCTACGATCAGGCTTTCTCGAAGTCTCGGGCTGAGCTTGCCCGATGCGAAGATGAGCTTAGGAAGCTCATGCTGGAACATAATGACCTCAAGGCCCTCTATGTCAGAAAAGAGGGGGAACTTAAAGATCTTCGAGCCTGTTCGGAGAAGGTGTTTCAAGAGAGGGCCGGGTTCATTGATCAAGTAATATAGCCTTCGTGGGCTTTTTTTGTGTTTACTTTCTTTTGGTGTCTAATGTTGCAACTTGATTTTTGCAGCTTAAGCAGAAGGATGATTCGGTGGGGCAGCTTCGTAAGGAGATTAGGGTCAAAGATGCTGAGATCCTCGGGTTGAAGCAACGCATGGATGATCTGGCCTCCGAGAAGGATACTCTTCAGGAAAAGCTGACCTCGGTTGAGCACCAACTTCTGAGTGCAAAAGAGGAGAGTCATAAATATAAGGAGCTTGATGCTGAATTGGCCGCTGAGTTATCCAAAGTTAAGTCCGAAGCTGATGCACTCATGTCTTCATATCAGACTGACTCTGCTGCTTCAAATGCTCAGGCTAAGAACGTATCTGCTGAAGCCGAGCTCAAGCTAACTCGTGCCCTCGACCATGCTCGATTGGAATCTCGAAGGCAGGCTCTCGAGGAGGTGCATGCCAAAGGTTTTGATCTTTCTGCCGAGATCGAGAAAGTGAAGGTCATAGAAGAAAATCGACTGCACTGCTCACTTCCGATGAGGATTCTGCTAGTGGATCAAAGAGTGGTGAAGACGAAGACGAAGTCCCCGATGGGGAAGAGGCCACCGAGGATCAGGCTGCCGAAGGCCAGGCCATCGAAGATGCAGCTCTTGAGGAAACTACCTCCGGTCGTGTGACCCCGATAGTAGACTAGGCTTTTTTCATTTTCCTTCTTTTTGTGTGAGGGCTCCATGTGGGAGCTTTGTAAATATGCTTTTGTGAACACCATTTGAATATAAAAGAATCTTTTGTTTTGTTAATTTTCGACTTGACTTTGAAATTAGATTTGATGTTGTCGACGATCAGTCCGATATATTGGACTTAATATATAAAACCCTTAGGTTTCGTGTTTGATCAACAATCGATAATAGGTGATCACTTAGGGTTCGGTCTTCGAGCTAAGCTTTAGCTCGGGATTTTTAAGTTCGAACTGCGTAAGGTCTCGAGCATGGTGTGCTTCGGCCTTTAAGCTCTTTAAGTATCGGCCCTTAGGCTTTGAAACATTGGCCCTTAGGCTCTTCAAATTGGCCCTTAGGCTCTTTAGGTTGGCCCTTAGGCTCTTACATATCGGTCCTTAGGCTCTTATTAGTTGGCCCTTAGGCTCTTTTAAGTTCTCCCTTAGGCTCTTTAGATTGGCCCTTAGGCTGTTACATATCGGCCCCTAGGCTCTTGTTAGTTGGGCCAATTCGACCTCAAAATGGCTATAATTTTCCCCCTTTCTGGCTCAAGACTTGTAAAATTTTTTGTTATGCCTTGGCATTTTTTTTATATTCGTTCGAATTTTTGACGGTTCGATTGATTGGAACCTTGATTTCAAGTCAATGTGCGATGATAGTTGAATACCTCGTGAGGTTTTCTCAAAGGCTGGTTTTTTCGAAGCCTTCACATTATTCAGGGTTGATTTTATCGAAGCCCCTTTGCTTATACCCGAGGGTAGACTGATTTAATCAATTTTTTGATGTATTTGAAGGCCTTTAGTTTTATGGCGAAAGTCGGACGTCTCCGAGCCACGTTATTTCGGCCATAGCTCTTTCATATGACCATAGTCTTTTATATGGCTGTAGTCGTTAGTCCCCGAGCGAGATGGCCTTGGCCTTAATATCAAGGGGATGCCTTTTTAAAGGTCTTAAGTTCATGTATGCCTCATTGAGGTCTTATAAGTTTGATTTTTCCTCACTGAGGTCCTCTGGGTTCGAGCATGCCTCATCAAGGTCTTGTAAGTTCGAGTATGCCTCATCGAGGTCTTATAAGTTCGAGTTTGCCTCGTTGAGGTCTTATAGGATTGAGTTTTTGATGGATCGACGTGTTTACTGTCGATGACAGTCCCCGAGCATTCAAGTATATTTGGCCCTTGAGCCGTTAATTATGAAAATAGTAGACTTCTTCGAGTCGCAAAAGTGTTTAGATATAATAAGAGTGCTTCTTTGAGTAATCGATACATGCATACATGTTTTTTGCCATCGGGGGCTCGATTATTCTATATGGACACGGTTCATTTGACCGTTTAGCCCATTACAACATTATCCTATCGAGGTCCTCCTTGGCATGACTTGTTTTCTTCGAAAATGAAACCTCCGAGGGTGATGCCCCCTAGTATTCGAGGTTGATAGAAAAGAAGCCTTGAATACTTTTTGAGTTTTACTTAGATAGCATATAGGTGTTTCCTCATTAAAAACCTTGCCGGTAAAACCCATTTGGGATAAAACCCGATCCAAGGGAAAAAGAGTGCAACACATGCTTTAAAACCCAAGGTCTTCGAGTTGAAGGGTGCTTCGGTATCTCCAATCGAACACCTGTAAGGAGTTAGTATAAAATATAAACGAAAAAAGGAAAAAGGTCATACCTCAGCAATAGTAACATTTGAGCAACGATATATTCCAATTGTTTAGTAGTAGCTCGCCTTCCAATGTGCCAAGTTTGTAGGATCCTTTGCCTACGACTCCGAGGACACGGTACGGTCCTTCCCAATTAGGGCCTAGTTTCCCTTCGTTATGGTTTCGAGTATTGAGGGTGACTTTCCTTAAAACTAATCCCCGACTCCAAAGTAGCGGAGGTTCGTTCTTCTGTTGTAGTACCTTTAGATCCTTTTTTTTGAGCGGCCATTCGAACTGATGCAACCTCATGCCTTTCATCTAAAAGCTTGAGGGAAGTGTTCGTGCCTCGTTATTTGATTCCTCGATGGTATGTTGAAATCTAACGCTTGGCTCTCTGAACTTGACTAGTATCAATTCCTCGGACCCATATACCAAAGATAACGGGGTCTCCCTTGTGCTTGACTTCGAAGTAATTCGATATGACCATATACCTCGAGCAATACTTCTCTCCACTTTCCCTTCACATTATCTAAACTCTTCTTTAAGTTTTGAATGATAGATTTGTTCATGGACTCGGCTTGGCCATTTTCACTTGGGTGATAAGGCGTTGATAGGATCCTTTTAATTTTATGGTCTTCGAGGAAGTGCATTACTTTGCTGCCGATGAACTGCTTCCCATTATTGCATGCTATCTCGGAGGGAATCCCCAATCGACATATGATGTGGTCCCATATGAAGTCGATGACTTTTTTTTCTCTTATCTTATCGAAGGCCTGCGCTTCTACCCATTTTGAGAAGTAGTCGGTCATAAATAAGATAAACCGAGCTTTACCTGGCGCCGTTGGCAGGGGGCCGACGATGTCCATCCCCATTTCATGAATGGCCACGGGGATAGGATCGAGTGTAGTTGTTTACCGGATTGATGTATCATCGGTGCAAATATTTGGCATTTATCACATCTTCAAACAAATTCCTTGGTGTCCTTTTCCATGCTATCCCAGTAATACCCTGCTCTGATCACCTTGCGAACCAAAGAATCGGCACGAAAATGATTCCCACAAGTGCCTTTGTGGATTTCTCGTAGAATATAATCAGTATCCCCTGGTCCCAAACGTATTGACAGTGGTCCATCGAAGGTCCTCCTATACAATGTCCCATTTTCGTCGAGTGAAAATCGGGTTGCTTTGGATCGGAGGGCCCTCGATACTTTTGGGTCCGTGGGAAGCTTCCCATGCTTCAAGTAGTCGATGTACTTGTTCCTCCAATCCCATGTTAGGCTTGTTGAGTTAATTTCTGATTGACCCTCTTCGATCACTGACCTTGATAGTTGTACGACAGTCCCTGGGACTATGTCATCTCCTTCAACAGACAAGCCCAAGTTTGTGAGTGCATCGGCCTTGCTATTCTGTTCTCGAGCTACATGGACCAGGGTCTACTCTTTGAAGCGGTGCAATGTTACTTGAAGCTTGTCTAAGTATCTTTGCATCCTATCTTCTCGAACGTTGAAACTTCCATTTACTTTGTTAACCACCAAAAGAAAGTCACATTTTGCTTCGATGACCTCTGCTCCTAGGCCTTTGGCTAGTTCGAGACCTGCAATCATGGCCTCATACTCGGCCTCATTGTTAGTCAATTTCGAAGTTTTTATAGATTGTCTAATGACGCAGCCCGTAGGCGGTTTAAAACTATACCGAGCCCGAACCTTTTCACATTCGAGGCACTGTAAGTTAATAGGGTGCATACCCCCGATGATGTGCCCGTTTTTTACAAGAATTCTTACTCTACTTCGGGCACGAGGGAAGGTGTAAAATCGGCCACGAAGTCTTCCAAAATTTGAGACTTGATAGCCGTTCGAGGATGATATGCGATATCATATCCTCCAAGTTCGATGGCCCATTTGGCCAATCGACACGATAATTCGGGCTTATGCAAAATGTTTTGAAGTGGATATGTAGTTAATACACATATAAGATGACATTGAAAATATGGTTTCTATTTCCTAGATGCACTTATTAATGCAAGGGCTAATTTTTTTAAATGCGGATACCTGGTTTCAACATCTCCTAGGGTCCGACTCACATAATAGACAGGAAATTGCGTACCTTGCTCTTCTCGAACCAACACTCCGCTTACCACTACCTTGGACACGACCAAATATAAATAAAGTGTTTTCATCCTCCTTTAGAGTATGGAGCAAAGGTGGGCTCAAGATATACCATTTTAATTCTTCCAAGGCTTGTTGACATTCTGGAGTCCATTCAAAGTTTTTCTTCTTCTTGAGTAGGGAGAAGAAATGATGATTACGATCTGAAGACCTCGAGATAAACCGGCCTAAGGCTGCTATACGCCCGGTCAGCTGCTGCACGACTTTCACATTGTTTACCACGGTGATCTCCTCGATTGCTTTGATTTTATCGTGGTTGATCTCGATCCACCTATTCGACACCATGAAACCCAAGAATCTGCCCGAGCCGACTCTAAAGGCGCACTTCTCGGAGTTGAGTTTCATGTTGTACATTATTAAGATGTCGAACGTTACCTGCAAATGGGTCAAATGGTCCTCTGCGCGCAGGGAGTTGACTAGCATGTCATCAATGTAAACTTCCATAGATTTGCCTACTTGATGTTTGAACATCTTATTAACTAGGCATTGATATGTTGCTCCTGCATTTTTTAGCCCGAAGGGCATTACATTATAGCAATATGTACCATACTTCGTGATAAACGACGTCTTTTCCTGGTCCCCTGGGTTCATTTGAATTTGATTATACCCGGAGTAGGCAACGAGAAAAGTAAGGATCTCGTGGCCAGCCGTGGCGTCGATCAATCGATCGATGTTAGGCAGTGGGAAAGAATCCTTAGGACATGCTTTGTTCAAATCTTTGTAGTCTACACACATTCTAAGTTTATTTGCCTTTTTAGGGACTACCTCTACATTAGCTAGCCATTCGGGGTATTTTACTTCCCTAATGGATCCTATTTTGAGAAGTTTGGTTACCTCATTTTTGATGAATGCATGGTTTACCTCAGACTGAGGTCTCCTTTTTTGCTTTACTGGTTTGAACCTGGGGTCGACACTTAGTCGATGAGTGGTTATCTCCGTGGGATCTCTGTTATATCTAAGTGAGACCAAGCGAAGCAATCAATGTTATCAATAAGAAATTGAATGAGTTTTTTCCTGAGTTCGGGTGTTAATCCCCTTCTCAGGTATAGCTTTCATTATGGAAGATGATCGATCAATACAACCTGCTCGAGCTCTTTGACTGTGGACTTCGTTGCATCTGATTCTTCGGGAGAAACGAAGGTTCGAGGGGTGAGGAAATATTCTTTTTCGTCTTCGACCACCTATTCATCAGGCTCCTGCTCAACCGAGGTTATGGGATGTGATTGCTATTTGGCTACCTGTTTGTCTATTGACTTCTCCGAGGTAGATGATGTCGATACTGGTGCCAAGTCATGCACCGCGAACATCTCTGTAGCTGCATGCTGCTCCCCATATATTTTTTTCACGCCATCCTTTGTAGGGAACTTCATCATTTGATGAAGAGTTGATGGCACTACCCTCATACTATGGATCCACAACCTTCCAAGTAGAGCATTATACCTCATGTCACCTTCGATGACATGAAACTTGGTGTTCTGTATGGTTCCTGCCCCGCGAACTGGGAGGTTAATTGTTTCTTCTATCTTCGACATATAGTTGGTATCTTTCCTTGTTTGGCCTCAGCTCCCTACCTGCATTTCTTGATTCCTTTGCTAGTAGCCTGCTTGGATAAAATGATCCCGAGGGCCCCCCTAACTGGTCGTCCTCGACCCTAATTTTCGATTGGTACCTGTTGTGCACATCCACCCAAGTTACGGCGGGATACTCGAGCAAGTTCTGCTTCAGCTTCCTCGAAGCTATTGAGCTTTATTCATTCAGTCCCTGTGTGAAGGCCTGTACAACCCAGTCATCGGGGACTGGTGGTAATTCCATTCGTTCCAACTGGAAACGGGAGACGAACTCCCTCAACATCTCGTTCTCTCTTTGCTTGATTTTGAATACATCGGACTTCCTCGTTACAACCTGTCGCGCCCCCTTTTTCCTCTCCTTTCAGATTAGTCAGGGTTTTTGACGTTATTGGGGAAACTCATTTCCTTTTGGGAAAAGGGATGTGAAGGACTTGAAGAGTCGCCACCTAATGAATTAAGGTGCATTAGGGCATCTATTAAGGGTTATAATAACAATAATTGAATAACCTGAGGTTGGGTAAGGTCTTGAAATTACTCCAAGGGGAAGGTGTTAGGCACCCCTCAAAGTCCACAACTGTGGTTCCCGGCCAAACAAACTTTGTGAATTTTAGCAATTAGCAAATAAGCAGTTAAGTATACACATGGAAACAAGTAAGGGTTGTGAAAACATTCGCAGTCTAAGCACACACATGTAGGGAATATGGGAGTCCTAAGTTGTTTATCCTATAGGATCACATCAATGCAATGCCCGGTAATCACTCCTCAGTGAAGGGCTACACGTGGCATTAGCGCACCGGTCATCATATCCATATCTACCCTTTACCCCACCCCTTAGCTATTATTAAGAGAATTGAATTAGCGATCTCTATGTGTGCTGTTACCCATCCCTTCTCAAGGGCCCTAGAGGAATTTAGGACCTCTAAGTATAGGTAGTTCTAGACAGACCCCTAAGGTTTTAAAAGGATAAAATTCTAAGCGACAGGCAAGAACAAACAGGACTGATCAGATAAATACAGGAAAGCAGTTATGAGGCCCAGATTTACCTCCACAAGTAATGCACATAATCAGCACGTCTCAAACAGAAACAAGAGGTGGTTTCATTAGACAGAATCCTAAGACAGGATATCTAAGTGAATGTCAATGCACAGAAATATGCAGCTTTATTTTTATAAACTCAGGAGCAGGGGCCTAATCAGTTTGCCTACTGATTTTTAAGCCTGTTAACCTTTAGACAGTTCATAAGTTGTTTTTTGCCTAAAAGCATGCTGTTCTAGATGTTACAAAAGTGCAGGGAGTGTTTCCAGTTTTATCTAAAACAGGATAATCGTATGTGAGATTGTTTTTACCTTTTTCATGAATCAATAGTTAAAACTAGGCATGGTTAAGCAAATGCAAATGGATACATGATTTCTTAATGCACAGAAACAACAGTTTTATGTCAATGATCCTTAAATTAACAGAACTCCTAAAGCATGATTTCTAAATGCACAAAAGGGTTACAGAATGAATGAAACATGATTTTTTGAATGCACAAGAGTAACAACTTTTATGTTAACGTTGTTTATTGTCCTAGGAGCAGGATTTCTAAGCGATAAACATAAAGCATAGATGAGATGTTGAAACAGTAGACATGAAATCCTAGGAACATGATATCTAGTGCATGCTTGGCATGGTTTGAATGAACATGCTGGTCCTAAAACATGGATTCTAATGCAGATAGAAATAATGTAAAGCTTAAAATATGATTTCTACCCGATGATATTAACAGAACTATATGGCTACCCTCCCCATTTCACTAGCCATCCTCAATATCTATTTACAATAATTATTACAAACCAATAGCTGAATGAATTACATAAATAGATAGAAAAGAAGAAGTTAAATTATAGGGAGCCAGAAGCAGGCCCAAATGTACCCTGAGGATACCATATTTTCATAACCTCGACTGTCAGAGTTTCATAGCCTTTCTCATGTCTGGGCGTGTCAGAGTTCCCTAAGGACCTCAAGGATCTCGGGCAGTGCTCACACCCAGATTTCATAACCAGAACTGAGTAAGTGCAGTGTGGAAGAGCCAACCCCCGTGCATCAGAGTTTAGAGGGATCTCACAAGAATCCCAAGGCAGTCACACACTGGAGGGGCAGAACCTAAGGACCTAAGAGTAGAGTGAGAGTGCTTGACATAGTTTTGAAAAGGTTTTGATATGAAAACAATATTTAAAAGGACTTAGTTGAGTGAAGAAGTTTTATGAAAATAGAGGGGTTGATTAATAGTAAAATAGTTAAACAAGAACAATGTCAACCAAACAAACAGCATATCAACCATAGAGCGAGCAGATTCCATATTGCTCAACAACAGACTTTCACACAGGGGAGTTGGGAACTGGGGACACATAGGACATGTACAGTGAACACATAATAGGCAGAAACACAGACGTTTTGTAGGGGTTTTATGGGATTAGGGGATAACTAATGGTACTAACACAGTATGAATTCCAGAACAAACAGCTGAGGGCATAGAATCAGACAACTTAAGGTGACAAAATTGCTTTGCAAAGAAAGGTTCATACTAGAAACCAGACAAACATAAATAGAGCAGAGTCAGGCTGGGACATGCCACAAAGGGATTAAACAAGTTCATAAACATGCTGATCCTAAGTTGAATTAGGACAAAACTAATATGCTGAGTGAAGCAGTAATGTAAACTAGTTAATTACATGTTGAAAAGCTAAACAATGGATGGAAGTAGACTGATCATTAGTAAACTAAAGCCGTAAGTGAACACATTGAGTTTGGAACTTGGATTTAAATCAGAACATACTAGTTAAAGAGAAACAAATACTAAGTATAGGGCAGTAGAGTGCAATAATTAGCCTTGGCTTGCAGCCGGCTAATTCAATTGACGCAGCAAGTAGAAGGAAATAGCAGAAAGTTTTTTTCAAGTGTGAGAGGGAGTTTTTTGAACTAGTGAGTTCGTGTAATGAGAGTAGAAGAGAGCATATATATCACAGTTTGAGAACTAGGTAAATAAGGTAAGAGTCGAAATTGTTCAGTGATTGAAGAACTTAGAATCAATTAGAGTAAAAATTAGTGCAAGTACTCCCTTAATTAAGGGAGTTATTTCAAATGGTAAAAGACAAGTAACAAATAAGGAAAGAGATTATATATAGCTGGGATATAACAACTAAGGAAATAATTCAAACACAGTACATGTATAGAGTAAACGATTAAGGTTAGGTACATGAGGTTCTAATTAAGGAAATAACATAAGAATCAATTAATACAATCAACCACATAATTAAGGCAAGAAAATAATTTAGAAGTCGGAAAAAGGCATCAATCACAGGAAATCAGTAAGGGGTTTCAATTACAGGAAATTAGGGAGTCAATTACAGGAAATCAAGGATTCAAACAAAATAGAACTGATTAAAGGAAACTACTACAAACTTCTGGAATAAACATAGTATAGGCAGGGAGAAATAAAATCAGAAACCCTAATAAGCACAATAGGGTAGAAATCACAGAAAATCAGGGATTCAACTAGAAAATAGTACTAATTAGGGGAAATGACCACAAATTTCTGTCAATAGACAAAATAAACATAATATAAGCGGGAAGAAACAAATCAGAAAACCTAATAAGCATAATAGGGTAGAAATCATAGAGACTTAGAACATATTCATGAGAAACATGCATACACACAAATCGCATGAACAAATCGGCAAAGACAAACTCAGGATTATAGTGTTAAAACTGGGTTTTAACATAACAAGTTATGAATAAAAAGTAATTTTAACAAAAAGTCATTTAAACCTCAGAGAACAACATTAAAAAGACCATAAATATATTTTGAAGAAAAGTTCCGGAAACCCTAATGGGAAAATAAAGTGACGCTTTGAGAAATCGAAAGGTTTCTCATAAAACAAATGAAAATAGCTCAAAAAAACCCCAGATCTGTTATAGATCTAAGAGGTACAGTAGAAGAGGTTAGGTTTTTCTAGAAAATAACCCAGAAATAGAGAGATCGGCTTAGAAACCCATAGGTCTAGCCGGAAAAAAGAAAGATCTTACTCGATCGAGCCATGGTAGCCTGAGAATGGTAAGCACGAACTCAGGGGAGGGAGGCCACTGGTCCCTTGAGGACCTCGAGACGGAAAGAAACCGGGCATGGAGAGCCATTAGAGGCTGAGGATGGTAGAGAATCCATCATAGTCGACGGTAGGCAAGCAACAACGAGGGGAAATTAGGGTTAGGGCAGAGAGGATTTGGAGAGGAGAGTGAAGGGTGACGATAGAGGGTGAGAGGAGAAAATGAGGGTTTTGGGGGGGGGGGGGTCGTTTAGGTTAAATTAGGAAAGGTTAAATCCGGGCCGTTGATCATAATTGATCAACGGCCAAGATTAAATCAACATTGGGCCGGGTAGATTTAGGAATTGGGCTTGGGTCTGTCATGACCCAAATCTCCCTCCATTGGGTATCGTGATGGCACATAGTCTTAGAGACTAGGTAAGCCTAACATTTACTAAATAACAAAAAAATAAAGGAAAATCCAACAGTCTCGCTACTGAATCTTGGCAAAAATTTACAATTTCCCAAAATCGGTAATACAAGTCATAAACCCTACGAATTTTCTCTGTAACTCCTACATACAACTGTCTAGAAATAGTAAGAACATTCGAATGAAAACAGGAAGTTGACTCCAAAGCCTGCGAACGCAGCAACAGGTTATCTTGAGTCTCCTCGTCAATAATCCGCGCAGCTACTAACAACGATTACCTGGATCTGCACACAAAAATGCGCTGAAGTGTAGTATGAGCACACCACATCGGTGCCCAGTAAGTATCAAGACTAACCTCGGTGAAGTAGTGACGAGGACTAGTCAAGACACCACTGGTCTAAAAGCTAAACGGACATAAATATAGAAATGGAAGAATATGAGATCTATCTAATAACTACACAATATAGCAAATTACAAAACATTTACAAGGCAGAAGGAAATGCAAAAATAACAACGGAACAACCCAATAATACACAGAAATGATAGACAAAGATACAAGCCAGAACCAGAATACCACAAACACAATAAGAACACCAGTAACTCAGCACTACAGTAGTATTCCACATCAGGCCTCAGCCAACAACCCACTAAGATGGTCAAACCTTCGAGTGAAAACCTTTAAATCGTAAGTTTATATTCAAAGCTTTGAATATAATTATTTCAAAATAGAGAATTTCCTTTGAAACATACTTTCTCCGGATATATATATATATATATATATATATATATATATATATATAT
>ML428669.1:0-42231 GCA_005239525.1 Nicotiana knightiana | reverse complement strand
GCATCCCTCACCAGGTCGGTGCCATATAACTTAGCCTCGCTAGGCTCAAACCACCCGATAGGAGAACAACGTCGCCGACCATACAAAGCCTCAAATGGTGCCATCTCAATGCTGGACTGATAACTATTATTGTAAGCAAACTCGGCCAAAGGCAAGAACTGGTCCCACTGACCTCCGAAGTCAATCACACATGCCCTGAGCATGTCCTCCAATATCTGAACTGTACGCTCCGACTGACCATCAGTCTGAGGATGAAATGCTATGCTGAGGTCTATCTGGGTGCCCATCTCACTATGTAATGCTCTCCAGAAGTGCGAGGTGAACTGAGGACCTCGATCTAATATAATGGACACGGTACACCATGCAACCAGACTATCTCCCGAATGTAGATCTGGGCCAACCTCTTAGAAGTATAAGTAGTAGCCACTGGAATGAAATGAGCCGATTTGGTCAATCTATCCACAATGACCCAAACCGCGTCAACCCTCCACAAAGTCCGAGACAACCCAACTATGAAGCCCATAGTGATGCGCTCCCATTTCCACTCAGGAATCGGCATCTGCTGAAGTAGGCCTCCTGGCCTCTGGTGCTCATACTTCACCTGCTGGCAATTAAGACACCTAGCCACATACTCCACAATATCCTTCTTCATTCGCCTCCACCAGTAATGCTGCTTCAAATCATGATACATCTTCGTAGCACCAGGATGAACAGAATACCGAGAACTGTGTGCCTCCTCTAGAATCCTCTCCCTCAGGCCATCAACCTATAAGTGGCCCTGAAGTCTCAGAACACCATCCTCGCCAATAATAATCTCCTTGGCCCTGCCCTGAACCACTGTCTCTTGTAGCTCATCCAAACACGGATCATTATACTGCCGAGCCTTAATCTCCCCCAATAACGAAGACTGAGCAACCACATGTGCAAGAACTCGACGAGGCTCTGAAAGGTCTAATCTCACTAGGCGATTAGCCAGGGACTAAATGTCCAAGGCTAGAGGTCTCTCCTCTGTTGCAATATAAGCCAACCTGCCATACTCTCCGCCTTCCTGCTCAAAGCATCTGTTACCACATTTGCATTGCCCGGGTGATAAAGAATGGTGATATCATAATCCTTCAATAACTCAAGCCACCTGCTTTGCCTCAAATTCAGATCCTTCTGCTTGAACAAATGCTGCAAGCTACGGTGGTCTATATAAACCTCACAGGACACTCCATACAAGTAGTGCCTCCAAATCTTAAGAGCATGAACAATCGCCGCCAACTCCAAATCGTGCACATGAATGCCGCTGGAGCATTAGTCAAACCAAAGGACATCACCAGGAACTCATAATGGCCATATCTCGTACGAAAAGCAGTCTTCGGGACATCTGAAGCCCGAATCCTCAACTGATGATACCCTGATCTCAAATCAATCTTAGAAAACACACGAGCACCCTGTAACTGGTCAAGCAAATCATCGATGCGCGGCAAAGGATACTTGTTCTTAATGGTAACTTTGTTCAACTGGCGGTAATCAATACACATCCGCATAAACCTATCCTTCTTCTTTACAAATAGAACTGGAGCACCCCACGGCGATACACTCGGCCTGATGAACCCCTAAGCTAACAAATCCTCAAGCTGCTCCTTCAACTCCTTCAACTCTTTTGAAGCCATACGGTACGGAGGAATAGATATAGGCTGGGTGCTTGAAGCTAAGTCAATGCAGAAATAAATATCACGATCCGGAGGCATGCCCGGAAGATTCGAAGGAAATACATCGGCAAACTCTCGAACCACTGGCACTGAATTAATCGTCGGAGACTCGGCGGTGGTGTCCCGCACATAAGCAATATAGGCCAGACAACCCTTCTCGACCATATGTTGAGCCTTCAAGAATGAAATAACCCGACTGGCTGTACTAACTAAGGAACCTCTCCACTCCAGCCTAGGCGACTCAGGCATGGCTAGAGTAACTGTCTTGGCATGGCAATCTAGCACGACATGATAAGGAGATAGTCAATCCATGCCCAAAATAATCTCGAAATCAACCATGTCGAGCAATAAGAGATCTGCTCGGGTCTCGAATCCACAAAACGAAATCACGCAGGACCGACAAATCTGGTCTACAACCACAGAATCACCCACGGGAGTGGACACATAAATAGGAGAACCCTAGGACTCACGAGGGACATCCAGAAACTAAGCAAATAAGACTGAAACATAGGAATAAGTTGATCCTGGATCAAATAACACTGATGCCTCTCTACCACGTACTGTAATAATACCTGTGATCACGGCGTCTGAGGCCACTGCATCTGATCTGGCCGGGATAACATAAAATCTAGCTGGAGCACCGAAAGACTAAGCCCCGCCAGAATGAACAGGAGCTGGCTGACCTCTGCTGGCATGAATAGGGGTTGGCAGAGCTCCCCCTGCCTGGCCTCCACCTCTGGGATGACCCCTTACCAGTCTGCCCTCCACCTCTGGGTGGACGAACCGCCGGTGCTGGAAATGTAGGCTGATAGCTCTGCTGAACGGCCTTGCCCCGAAGCCTGGGGAAAGTCCTCCTCTTATGGCCCGGTCCCCACACTCATAACATCTAGTTGGTGGCATGGCCTGCTGCCCTGAAGAAGGACCCTGGACAGCTAGGGGACGGTGAGAACTCTCCGGCATGGCACTGAAGTAAGGAATAGAAGACCCCTGACGACCGGAATACCCGCCTGAGGAACCCTGAATGGCTGGTGGGCGGTAGGAACTCTCTGGCATGGTGCTGAAATAGGGCCTCACTGGAGCACCATGGGGAGGTGGCGGAGGACCTCAATATGGAGGCCTACTAGACTGACCTCTACCCCTGGCTGGGGCACCTCTGAAATCTCCTGAAAATCTAGCCCTCTTATCCTGCTGACCTTGCTCTCTGCCTCTCGAACGATAACCCTCAATCCAGCGAGCTATCTCGAGCACAAGCTGATAGGGAGTCCCCATCTCCACCTCTCGGGCCATGTTGGCCCTAATACCTGAGTGTAGCCCTGCTACAAATCATCGCACTCTCTCAGCATCAGTAGGAAATATCATAAGGGCATGATGGGACAACTCAGAAAATCTGGCCTTGTAATCTGTCATGGACATCTGCCCCTGCTCCAACTACTCAAACTGGTATCGCAGCTCTTCCTTCTCGGAGGGTGGAATATACCTGTCCAGGAACATCTGAGTGAACTGCTCCCAAGTTATGGTAGGGGAACCTGCTGGCCTACCCAGGATGTAGGACTGCCACCATCTGCGGGCCCTACCCTCAAGCTGGAAAGTAGTGAAGTTCACTCCATAGGACTCCAGTATCCTCATGTTGTGCAGTCTGTCCCTGCACCTGTCAATAAAGTCCTGGGCATCCTCGCCCTTTTCACCCCCGAAGATAGGAGGGTGCAATCGGGTCCATCTATCCAGTAACTTCTGCGGATCGCCGTCCGCAACTGTTCTGAGCTCAAGTGCTGCTGCTACTGGCTGGGATCCACCCACGGGCAATTTACCTGGGGTATGATGAAGTGCTATTGTCTGGCCTACAATTTGGGCAGTAGGGGTCTGGGCTCCCCCTCCTGCTTGAGATGTGGCAGGATCCGCTGGAAATAAACCAGCCTGGGACATAATGTCCATGAATCGCATCATACGGCCCATGATCTCCTGGAATCCTAGTGCCGTCATGAAATCTACTGGAGCAGGACCTGCTGGGGGCACCTCACCCTGCTCCTCTATTGTGGGGTCCTCTGGTGGTACGACTGGAATAGCTCGGGGACGCCCTCGTCCCCTACCTTAGGCGGCCACGAACAACGGGGGTAGCGGCCCCTTCCGGATTTGGAACATCGGATGTACGCGTCCTCACCATCTGTGAGAGAATAGAAGAACGAAATTTAGTAAACCATTGACTGCACGATAGAATAAAAATAAGGAGAGGTTTTCCTAACACCCTATAGCCTCCCGAAGATAAGTACAAACGTCTCCATACCGATCCACAAGACTCTACTAGGTTTTCCCATGACTTGTGAGACCTACGTGAACCTAGTGCTCTGATACCATGTTGTCACTACCCAAAATCCTAACTGAGGTCGTGATGGCACCTAACAGCGGGGTCAGGCAAGCCGACTCTAAAATTTACTAAAGGTTCCTTTTTATTAGTTTAAAAACTTTAAAGATACACTCGGTTTTTAATAGTTAACACGTGATTTGACTAGGATAGTTAACCAGTTTTAATCAAAATAGTCATGATGATAAATAAGCCAATATATATAGATACAAACCCGTAAACCAAAATAACAACTACGTGTGTGCCAGGAACTAGTGTCACAAGTCCTACGGGCATACTAACAGAATATACAAAACATAATATACAATCCCATTGTCTGAAATGAATAGACGGGAAATAAGCAAAAGAAAACTCCAAGGTGCTACCGAGAATCGTCAGGAGAAGCAGCTCGCTGCGAAGTCGGGTCCAACTGAGATCAGAATAGAGATCCAGTTTGATAACCAGATGCACCAACCTCAAAACCTGTACAATTAAGTACAGAAGTGCAGGATAAGTACATAAACAAATATGTACCCAGTGAGTATCCCGCCTAACCTCGAAGAGGTAGTGACGAGAGGTACACGTGATACTTACTAGGGTCAACATTTCTAAATAACATGATTTAATAGGAACTAGGCAGGCATAACAGTCGTAGAAATCACATGGAGATATATCATCAAGTATAGTTGTATTTACCTTTGCATGTCAAATTTCACTAACACATAATGTACTAAATTCCCATACTAACATGAACCAGTTTGTATAATTACAACGAATTCCCAGTAGAACATACAACACATAATAGGCCGGACACGTACGGCCGAAACGTCACAAAAATAAATGTGCACTACCGAGGGTCGAACGGCTCGAACCATAGATGCATCTATTACCCCGCTCGCGAATCGAATGTGCGACGCGGTTGACATAATAGTAGGGCTATTCCGCTCGTGAATCATACATGTGACGTGGTGCCGCATACATACATAAAATTATCAATTTTTAGGGAATTATCAGAGATTATTCTTTAAGGCAAGAACCTAAGCAATATATCATGGACCACAACTTACTAATATTCTCATGCCAAATCAAGGATAATATGCAATTCAAGATACGTTTAGGAACACATGTAAGGCACATATAAGCATGCTCGTGAGTCCTAGAACTACCCAACATAACATAGTAGTAGCTACGCACGGACTCTCGTCACTTCGTGCGTGCGTAGCCTCCACAAGTAAGGAATCTCCGCAATTCATACTCACTTAATAAATTTCCCATTCTTGAAGAAATTCTACAATCCAACCTCGGGCCCACATGCTCGGATTCCAAAAATTCTCGAAGGAAACACTCACCCATAGCCTAAGGATCATTAATATACGATTTCTACTTGATTTTATAGCTAATTCATGGATAAATTCTCAAATTATCGAAAGCCCTAGGTTACTACCCCCATTCTTGAATTTCCACTAATTTAGGTAGTTAATTAAGCTAGTATTTTATGCATGAAGCTAATATTAGAGTGTAATTTACTTACCTTCAATAACCAGGTCGTTTGCCCCTCTAAAATGGTGGAAATCGCCCCAAGGAAGAAGATGAAGATAAGGGAAATGAGTTAATTCTCGTGTATAAAAACACACTGTCTGAATAGTGTTTCCGCACCGCAGGTGCGGTCTTGCACCTGCGAGCAAGGGCTCGCACATGCGGAAATTGACTAGGATGTCTGGGCCCATACCTGCGGAGTGGAGACCGCACCTTCGGAATTCTATCCGTACCTGCGAGAATCGGCCTGACCACTGGGGGTCGCACCTGCGGTCACACTAGAACATGTGCACAAGCAGCTAATGCAGCTAGTTTTTGGCCTCGTGTGGTGTCCGGGAGGCACCTAGGCCCACCCGAGCCCCCGTCCAAATATACCAACGAGTCCCAAATCATAGAACAGACTCGCTCGAGCCTTCGGAACACCCAAAACAACGCTAAAACTCAAAATCACACCTCAAAACCCCTAGAACCAAACTTAGAAACTTCAAGTTTTCTAGACTTCGCTAACAACGCGCCGAAATGACCTATACTACTCGAAATGACACCAAATTTTGCAGGCAAGTCATAAATGACATAACAGAACTATTCCCGATCTCGAAATTCCATTCGGACCTTGATATCGCAAAAACATGTCCCAAACCATAATAGGAACTTAAGGAACTCTTAATTCAATATTGGGCGCCGAAACGCTCCCGGGTCATCAGAAACCCATTCCGAACATACGCCCAGGTCCGGAATAATCATACGAAGCTACCGGAATCATCGAAACTCGATCCTGAGGTCGGTTACTAAAAATTTTAACCGAAGTCAAACTTGGTCTTAAAGGCCAACCTAAACACCTCCGAATCCCGGATCACCAGTCCCCGCAAGTCATAAATCATAATAAGCCGCTATGGGAAGTTTTATTCAGGGGAAAAAGGTTCGATAACGTAAAATAACTGGTCGGGTCGTTACACCTTGCGCCGAATTTACTCCCCGGACCGAGAACGCGCCCGAAACTCCGAACTCTACAACCGAGGACTCGAAACTAGCCAAATGTTATACAAATACATTAATTCATATTCAAATCATGGAATTCTCCTATTACTTAGCAAAATTCACCATTCTTGAAGAAAATCTAAAATCTGACCCTGGGCTCGCATGCTCGAATTCCACTAATTCTCGAAGGAAACACTCACCCAAAGCCTAAGGATCATTAATATAAATTTTTTTTTACTTGATTCCATAGCTAATTTACGGGTAAATTCTCAAATTATCGAAAGCCCTAGGTTACTACCTAATTCTTGATTTTTCACTAATTATGTGATTAAACTTAACTAGGAATTCATTCATGAAGCCAATATTAGAGTAGAATTTACTTACATTTAATAACCAAGTCGTTTGCCCCTCTAAAATGGTGGAAATCGCCCCAAGGAAGAAGAAGAAGATGAGAAAATTTAATTAAAACCCGTGTATAAAAACACACTGTCTGAACAGTGTTTTCGCACCTGCGGTCTCACACCTGCGAGCAAAGGCTCGCACCTGCGGATATGGACTAGGGAGCTTGGGCCCGCACCTGCGAAGTGGAGACAGCACCTGCGACTCCGCTCTTGCAGAACTTTGTCTGCACCTGCGAGAATTGGCCTGACCACTGGGGGTCGCACCTGCGAGGCTGGGACAACAAGAGCGATCCCGCAGTTGCGACTGATCAACCGCACCTGCGGTCACACAAGAACAGGGGCACCAACAGCTATTTCAGCTGGTTTTGCGTGTGGTGTCCGGGAGGCACCTGGGCCCACCCGAGTCCCCGTCCAAACATACCAACAAGTCTCAAATCATAATACGGACTTGCTCGAGCCTTTGGAACACCCAAAACAACGCTAAAACTCAAAATCACACCTCAAAACCCCAAGAACCAAAGTTAGGAACTTTAAGTTTTCTAGACTTCGCTAACAACGTGCTGAACCGACCTATACTACTCGGAATGACACCAAATTTTGCAGCTAAGTCATAAATGACATAACGGAACTATTCCTAATCTTGAAATTCTGTTCGGACCTTGATAACAGAAAAACACGTCCCAAACCACAATAGGAACTTCTTATTTCAATATTAGGCGCCGAAATGCTCCCGTGTCATCAGAAACCCATTCCGAACATACGCCCAGGTCCGAAATCATCAGAGGAAGCTACCGGAACCGACGGAACTCAATTTCGAGGTCGTTTACCCAAAATATTGACCGAAGTCAAACTTGGCCTTAAAGGCCAACCTTAAGGAACCAATTGTTCCTATAGCACTCTAAACACCTCCGAAATCCGGACCACCAGTCCCTGAAAGTCATAAACCATAAAAAGCCACTATGGGAAGTTTCATTTAGGGGAACGGGGTCTGATAACGCAAAATGACCGGTCGGGTCGTTACACTTTTTTTAGATAATTAATTTTATATCCTAAAATTTCAATTCATATCCTAAAATTTCAATTAATAAACTACAAGTCCAATTCATAAACTAAAAGTTCAATTCATATCCTAGAATTTTAAACTAAAGTTCAATTCATACACTAAAAATTTAATTCATATCCTAAAATTTCAATATATAAATTAAAAGTTCAATTTATAAACTAAAAGTTCAATTCATACACTAAAAATTCAATTCATATCCTAAAATTTAAATTTATAAACTAAAAGTTTAATTTATAAACTAAAAGTTCAATTCATACACTAAAATTTCAATTCATATCCTAAAATTTCAATTTATAAACTAATAAAAGTTAAATTCATACACTAAAAATTCAATTCATATCCAAAAGGTCCAATTCATAAACTAAAAGTTCAAGTCATATCCTAAAATTTCAATTTATAAACTAAAAGTTCAATTCATAAACTAAAAAATTCAATTCATATCCAAAAGGTTCAATTCATAAATTAAAAGTTCAATTCATATCCTAAAATTTCAATTTATAAACTACAAGTCCAATTCATAGACTAAAATTCCAATTCATAAACTAAAAGTCCAATTCATAAACTAAAAATTCAATTCATATCCAAAAGTCCAATTCATATCCTAAAAGTCCAATTCATATCCTAAAATTTTAATTTATAAACTAAAAGTTCAATTCATAAACTAAAAATTCAATTCATATACAAAAGGTTCAATTCGTAAATTAAAAGTTCAATTCATATCCTAAAATTTCAATTTATAAACTACAAGTCCAATTCATAGACTAAAATTCCAATTCATAAACTAAAAATTCAATTCATATCCAAAAGTCCAATTCATATCCTAAAAGTTCAATTCATATCCTAAAATTTCAATTTATAAACTACAAGTCCAATTCATAGACTAAAATTCCAATTCATAAACTAAAAGTCCAATTCATATCCTAAAAGTTCAATTCATATCTTAAAATTTCAATTTATAAACTAAAAGTTCAATTCATAAACTAAAAGTTCAATTCATAAACAAAAAAATTCAATTCATATCCAAAAGGTTTAATTCATAAATTAAAAGTTCAATTCATATCCTAAAATTTCAATTTATAAACTACAAGTCCAATTCATAGACTAAAATTCTAATTCATAAACTAAAATTCCAATTCATATCCTAAAAGTTCTATTCATAAACTAAAAATTTAATTCATATCCAAAAGTCCAATTCATATCCTAAAAGTTCAATTTATATCCTAAAATTTTAATTTATAAACTAAAAGTTCAATTCATGTAACGATCCGACCGGTCGTTTTGAGCCCTAGCGCGTCGTTCAGCGGTTTGAGGCCATGAGCAGCTTCATTTCAGGTGATATGACTTGTAGGTCTGGTCGGAATTGAATTTCGGGAAGTTTAGAGTCAATTTGGAAAGAAAATTCTCATTTTAGAAGCCCTAAGTTGGAAGAATCGACTAAGATTGGATTTTTGAGTAAACGACCTCAGAATCAGGATTTGAAGGTTCCAGCAGGTTCGTATGATGATTTCGGACTTGGGCGTATGTTCAGATCGGGTTTTGGATGACCCAGGAGCGTTTCAGCTCATACTGTAGAAGTCAGCATTTTAGAAGAAATTTCATAAGTCTGGGTTGAAGTGCATTTCAGTGATATTGATGTCCGTTTGGGATTCCTCATCCGGGAATAGCTCTGTATGGTGATTCTGGAGTTGGGAGCGCGATCGGAAGTGAATTCGGAGGTCCTTAGGTTATTTTGAAGTCATTTGGCTAAAGATAGAAATTTAAAGGTTTTGGAGAAATCCGACCGGAAGTGGAAATTTTGATATCGGGGCTGGAATGCGATTTCAAAAGTTGGAGAAGGTTCGTAATGTTGAATGTGACTTTTGCGCAAAATTTGGGGTCAATCGGACATGATTTGATAGGTTTCGGCATCGAATGTAGAAGTTGGAAATTTCAAAGTTCATAAAGATTGAATTGTGATACGATCCATTGTTTCGATGTTATTTGATGTGATTTGAGGCCTGGGGAAGGTCCACATTATGTTTTGGAACAGGTTGGTGCAATTGGACGGGGTCCCGTGGGGGCTTAGGGTGGATTCCTGGTGGTTGACGGATCAATTTGGAGTTGAGAGGAAGCTGAGGTTGTTGTCATCTGGTGTGACTGCACCTACGAGGTTTTGCCGCAGGTGCTGCACTGCATGTGCGACTAAGGTGTCGCAGAAACGTAAAAGGATGGCTTGACTGGGGGTCGTAGGTGCGAGTTTATTTCCGCACCTGCGAAGGCGCAGATACGGACGATGGAGCGCATGTGCGGAGCCGGCTGGGGAATGAGGAAGCCGCAGGTGCGGAAGGACTTGAGGCAGTGAAGTGTTTTAATAGACGGGTTCTGGTCATTTCTTCTCATTTTTCTCTTGTTTGGGCGATTCTCGGAGGGCTTCCAGAGGGGATTTTCATCATCTATGTCAAGGTAAGTTGTTTCTACTCATTCCAAATTAAATACAAGGTTTATACATGGATTTGAACATGAAAAATTGTGGAAAAGTTGGAAATTTTGAAGAAAAACCTAGAAATTGCATTCTTGGATTTTGACCACGAATTTGAACATGAAATTAGAATAAACTGTATATTTGAGTTAGTAAGGCTATGGGTAATCATTATCTTCGAAAAGTTTCGGGATCTGGGCACGTGGGCCCGAGGGTAATTTCGTCAACTTTTCGAGCGGAGTTGGGAATTTATATAAATTAATTTGTTATAAGTATTAGAGTATATTTTCATTGGTTTGCCCGTTATTTTGATAGTTTTGGGGCGTTGTGCATCAATTTGAGTCGTCGGAGCGGCTTGGAGGCCGGTTATGAATCTTCGGAGCGAGGTAAGTCTCCTTTCTAACCTTGTGAGGGGGAATTGTCCCCATAGATGAAATAATTAAATATGCGCTACTATTTGTGGGGGGCTACGTACGCACGAAGTGATGAGAGTCCTTACGTTGCTACTATTATGCTTATGTCCGGGTAGTCTAGGACCCAAAAATATGTTTTATTTGCCGTACTTGTAACTTTACTGATGAAATCAAAATGTTTTAACCTTATCGAACTTGCAAATGAATTTTGAGAAAAGATTTTAATACTATCCTTGTGACCATTAAAAAGAGATATTGTCATTTTCTTGAGTAATTATTTTCCCGGTATAGTCGGGGTGGACTGTTTGCATGCGTATGCTTATGTGTGACCGCTTCGCAATTTATATTCCGCGAGCGGGGTGATTTCTTCCACTACTCTCGGGAGCGGGCCGTATGCCACGGCGGGTTAATAGATGCATCTATGGTTCGCGTCGTTCGACACTTCGACAGTGCACAATTTACATTTATGTTGGTTTGGGTTGTTCGTGTAACGACCCGACTGATCGTTTTGTGTTCTAGGACCCCGTGCTCCTAAATGAGACTCCCTGTAATTTCTTTTACTGATTTATGACTTGCGGGGACGAGTGATTCGAGGTTTGGAGGGGTTTGGAGTGGTATAATAACACTTAGTTCCTTAAGGTTCGCCTTAAAGGCCAAGTTTGACTTCAGTCAACATTTTTAGTAAACGACCCCGGAATCGAGATTCGAAGATTCCAGTAGGTTCGTATGATGATTTCGGAATTGGGCGTGTGTTCGGAACGAGTTTTGGATGACTCGGGGGCGTTTCAACGCCAAATAGTGAAATAAGAATTTCCTTAAGTTCAAATTGAGGTTTGGAACGTGTTTTTGTGTTGTCGAGATCCAAACGGAATTCCGTGATCGGGAATAGTTCCGTTATGTCATTTATCACTTGCTCACAAAATTTGGTGTCATTCCGAGTAGTACAGATAGGTTCGGCGTATTGAAAGCAAATTCAAGAACTTGAAATTCTTATGTTTGATCCAATAGGTTTTGGGGTATGATTTTTAGATTTAGCGTTGTTTCAGATGTTCCAAAGGCTCGAGCAAGTCCGTACTATGACTTAGGACTTGTTGTAAATTTGGATGGGGTCTTGGGTGGGCTCAGATGCCATTCGGGCATCAAGCGAGGCAAAAACCAGCCAAAAATGACTGCTGGTGCACCAGATCTGGTGTGACCGCACCTGCAGAGGCCAAGTCGCAGGTGCGAGATCGCTTCTGCGGTCCAAGCCTTGCAGGTGCGACTCCTGAGGGAGCTGCCCATTTCCGCAAATGCGAACCACTTTCCGCAGAAGCGGAGCCGTAGGTGCGAAGCCAGGCCCCCTTCCCCTCCTCCGCAGGTGCGAGATTTTTCTCGCAGATGCGAGACCGCAGATGCGGTCCTCGAGCCGCAGGTGCGGAAAACCTGTAGACAGTGAGTTTCATTTTAAATACGGGACTTAACCATTTTTGAACACCATTCTTCTTCTTTGGGTGATTTTGAGAGCATGCAAGGAGGGTATTCGACCTAGCTATTGTGAGGTAAGTAATTCCTACTATAAATTTAGCTTTATACTTGAATTCTTAGGTAGATTAACACCACAGTTAGTAGAAACCATGGGTTAGAGTAAAAACTTAGGTTTTTGACAAAATGGGAAATTACCAAGAAATTTGTTGAGGAATCAAACAAAAACTATATAATATTGATCCTTAGGCCATGGGTGATAGTTTCCTTCAAAAATTCCGGAATCGGAGCATGTGGGACCGGAGGTGTATTTTGGGATTTTCCCAATTTAGGTTGAAATGATCATTTAAGTAGGAGAATTAAGGACTTTGGAGTATAGACTAATTTTTTTATGTAATATTTGACTAGTTTCGAGTCCTTGGGTGACGAATTTGGAGTCTCGGGCGCATTCTTGACCCGGTAAGTAGACTTGACGCGAGGTAAGTCTCCTTTCTAACCTTGTAAGAGGGAATTTTTCCCATAGGTGAATTAAATGATTATGTGTTATTGTTGTGGGGGACTACGTACGTGCGAGGTGACGAGAGCCCGTGCATAGTGACTATTATTGTTATGTTCGGGAAGTTAGGCCCACACCATGCCATGTGAATTCCATTACCTTGAGTTATATGCTTTGTAACTTCATTGTATGAAACTTTGTTTTAAGAAAACCGAGAATTTGATGTTTTAAAAGAATTGTTATTTGAAAAGGATTGAAAGAAAGATGTTGTGTTTGCATGTGACCGCTTTGAAATTTATATCCTGTGAGCAGAGTGATTCTTTCCCCTACTCTCATGGGAGCGGGCCGTACGCCGCGGTAGGTTGATTGCATCTATGGTTCGCGCCCTTAGACCCTTCGGCAGTGCACAATTATTATTATTATGTTGGCCCAGGCCGGATGTCCTTATTCCACTATGCGCATGTTATTTGCCTGATGTTGTTTATGACTGTTGAGCTGGGAAATATCCTGGAATATCGAACTAAAAACTTGTAAATTTCTCTGTCAGGCCTAGTTCCAATATATAAACACCGTATCAACTATCACACATTGTACTAGAACAGGACTGCACACCTTTGCCGAATTAGCACCAGGCACCGCATAATTCATCACCTGACCACACGACGCTCCCTGAACCTTAATAGCCAAAATTCGATGAATCTGATGCTCCCAAGGCACCTTATGACATATATATACATCCTGCTATAATGCTGGCGATACCACCACAACGGAGGAGACGGGTAGAAATTCATAACCAACTGCAGAGTTAACAAATCATGGAATATCTCATCTTGACTAGAATCATCACCTCATTATGAACCAACCGTTGGTAATTGTCCTTCAATGTATATCACATAATCTTGTCGCACTGATCCCCGATCCAATAATCTCGTCTCACCCAGTATGAACTGCTCAGACAACAAATCTCCCCAACATGACCAACAGTCTCACATGACACCACAACGCGCCAATAGGCCATAACTCGAACATGATACATGAAAAAATGACTCAGGAAAAGACTACTCTACTCACGCAACTTATTATGAACTCTTCTCAGAAAATAGAAAGTAAAACATAAGAAAATAAATATAGGAACCTTACTCATCATCACACAGTTGCGGCGTGCAACCCGATCCAAATAACATACCCGTGGCGGTGTGCCACCCGATGCCATCATAAAATTCACATAAAGAAATATATACGGAGCTGATTTTCTCACTATTACAAATTACTGAATATCGATCATAAGCATGCTAAGTGCATAATACCATCCTGGGGAGACTGACAAAGCCATATGCTCACAAAACTCAAGCACAACTGAGGTGCAATATATATGAATACTCTGGATCTCAAGAGCTATCCTGCTCACATAACATCCCCACTACGCGGGACCTCAACACATAGGAAATTATCAAACCATTTCACAACTCACATGGCACAATCATAATATCACATGAATTTGACAAAGACGGAACAACATCTGTTGTTCTAATACCTTTCCATGAAAAAGCGCTCTACTGAAATGAACATGCCTGGCTCATACGGAGCCCATAATCATATTTAAATCCATCCACAAACATCGAGTCTATCTTGCTCGCACCAAACTAAGCTTATAGCTTTTACCTGGGTCCATATTAACTCACTCCCTCTCATAATACACAAGAACAACCATCATAGCTGTAATGACCCGACCGGTCATTTTGGGCTCTAGCGCATCGTTCAGCGGTTTGAGGCCGTGAACAGCTTCATTTCAGGTGATATAACTTGTAGGTGTGGTCGGAATTGAATATCGGGAAGTTTAGAGTTGATTTGGAAAGAAAATTCTACTTTCAGAAGCCTTAAGTTGGAGAAATGGACTAAGATTGGAATTTTGAGTAAACGAACTCAGAATCAGGATTTGAAGGTTCCTGCAGGTTCGTATGATGATTTCGGACTTGGGCGTATGTCCGAATCGGGTTTTGGATAACCTGGGAGTGTTTCGGCGTATATTGTGGAAGTCAACATTTTTGAAGGAATTTCCTAAGTTTGGTTTGAAGCGCATTTCAGTTTTATTGATGTCCGTTTGGGATTCCGAGTTTGGGAATAGCTTTGTATGGTGATTCGGGATTTGGGAGCGCGATCGGAAGTGAATTCGGATGTCCGTAGGTTATTTTGATGTCATTTGGCTAAAGATAGAAATTTAAAGGTTTTTGAGAAATCCGACCGGAAGTGAAAATTTTGATATCAGGGTCGGAATGCGACTCCGAAAGTTGGAGCAGGTCCGTAATGTCGAATATGACTTGTGTGCAAAATTTGGGGTCAATCAGATGTGATATGATGGGTTTCGGCATCGGATGTAGAAGTTGGAAATTTCTAAGTTTATAAAGTTGGGATTTGGGTGCGATTCGTGGTTTCGATGTTATTTGATGTGATTTGAGGCCTCGAGCAAGTTCGCATTTGTTTTGGAACAGGTTGGTATAATTGGACGGGGTCCCGGGGGCCTCGGGTGGATTCCGGGTGGTTAACAGATCAATATTTGAAGTTGAAGAAGGCTGGAATTTCTGTCATGTGGTGTGATCTTCACCTGCGAGGATTTGGCCGCAGGTGCGGCTTCGGCACCGTAGGTGCAAGAGTGGGCAGGCTTGGCTGGGATCGCAGATGCAATGGAATTTCCGCACCTGCGAAGCCGCATGTGTGGACAATGGGGCGCAGGTGCGATTTTGCTCTGGAGTTGAGGAAGCCGCAGGTGCGGGAGATTAGTCGCACCTCCGGGAGAGCAGGTGCAGAGGTAGGACCGCAGGTGCGGAAATCGTCCTGGGCAGAATGTTTTAAAACAAGGATTTGGGTTCATTTATCTTCATTTCTTCATGGACTTAGGCGATTTTGGGAGGCTTCAAAGAGAGGATTCCTTCATGCAATGTCAAGGTAAGTAACTCCTTCATGCCTCTAAGTTAAATACAAGATTATATGCATGGATTAGGCATGGAAATTGGTAGGAATTTGGGAAATATTGAAGAAACCTAGAAAATGGAAAGTTGAATTTTTAGCCACGAATTGAGCATGAATATTTAAGTAAAATGTATATTTGAGTTAGTAAGGCTATGGGTAGAATATATCTTCGAGAAATTTCGGATTCCGGGCATGTGGGCCCGAGGGCATTTTGGTCATTTCACTAAGCGGGGTTGGGAAATTATATAATTTGGAATTGTTGAAAATATTAGAGTATATTTTCATTAGGTTGTCGTTGTTTGGATAGTTTTGGGGCATTGCGCCTCCGTTTGGAGTCGTCGGAAGGGCTTGGAAGCCGGTATTGGAATTTCGGAGCAAGGTAAGTATCCTTTCTAACTTTGTGAGGGGGAATTGTCCCCCTAGGTGAACTAATTAAGTATGTGTTACTATCTACGGGTGCTACGTACGCACGAGGTGACAGGAGTCTGTGCGTAGCTACTATTATGCCATGTCCAGGTAGCCTAGGACCCACTAGCATGTCTTATCTGTTATACCTGTAATCTCATTTGTGATATTATAATGCTAATATAACCGAAATTGTAATTGAATGACTAAGGAAGAGTAGAGTTTATTTTACTAAACCATCTAAAAAGAGAATTGATTTCCTTCGCGGGCAATTATAATTCCGGATAAGGTTGTATTATTAAACATTATAAAAACTTGGTAAGTGAATATCGAAAGAAGGGATTTAAGTACTATTTTGTGGTTTTTAAAAGAGAAATCTGTCATTTATTTGGTTACTTGTTTTCCCGACGTATTCCGGGTGGACTGTTGATTGTGCATGACTGCATGTAACCGCTTCAAAATTTGCATTCCGCGAGCGGAGTTTTATTTCCCCCACTCTCATGGGAGCGGGTCGTACGCCATGGCGAGATTGAAATAAATATTATGATTTGGGTCGTTCGACCCTCGGCGGTGCATAGAGATGTTTATTATGATGGCTCAGGCCAGTTGTCCTTATCACGTATGCGCATGCTAAATTGTTAAATGTTTTTCATGATTTTTTGAAGTGATAAGATATTTGGGGGAAAATATAGAAGAAATTGTGGATTTATGATATTTGGGGAAAAACAAAGAGGAAATTGTCATTTAAGATATCTTGGAAAATAATGAGGAAGTGGTATCTGTTTTGTTTATTTTCAGTATTTATTTGGATTTTAGTGCCTTATATATATTGTTGCTTTACTACCTTTACATGCCTATCTTGTTCATCTTATACTGTTAATTAATTTGCTGGCCCTTAGTCAGTGTCTAATTCGACCTCTCGTCACTACCTCTCTGAGGTTAGGCGGACGACTTACTGAGCACACGTTATTTTTGTACTCATGCTACACTTGTTGTGCATTTTATTGCACATGTACTTTCATAGCAATGTGGAGGATTCAGAGACTTAGGCGAGCTGCATCATCCGAAGGCGATCCGCAGTTGACAGGGTCTCCCTCGTACTGTATTTATTTTTATTGTAAATTTCCTTGTCCAATTTGTATTTCGGAAAGGCTCTGTGATGATTGTATAAATTCTTAGAAATTGCTCATGTACTTGTGACACCGGGTTCTGGGATGTGTTGGGATATGTTTTCTAAATTGTAATATTTAAATCACTTTTATTCGACAAATTTCATTTAGTTAATATGTAATAATGTGAAAGGAAATGTTTTTCATAAATGAAAAAAAAAACAGAAATTGTTTCAATTAAATAAATTATTGGCTTGCCCGACAATGGTGTCCGGCGCCATCACGACCTTAGGGATTTTGGGTCGTGACAACATGGTATTAGAGTTATAGGTTCCCATAGGTCTCACGAGTCATGAGCAAGTCTAGTAGAGTCTTGCGGATCAGTGCGGAGACGTCTGTACTTATCTTCGAGAGGCTACAGGACTGTTAGGAGTACTTCCCTTCTTGATTCCTCATCGTGCGATTTGACTCCTTTGAGGCTTATGCCTATGTTCATTCCTACTCAATCTTACGCGTCGCGAAGCGCTTGCTATGAATAAGGAAGGAATTGAAGGGTGCCACAGAGGTAATTCGAGATGTTTCCATGTGTAATTGGTTAGGGCTGTTGTTATGGCCCTGCAAAAGGATAATATGTTGTTTTAGCTCAGTAGCTGTGTTTCTGGGGGCCTTAAGGCTATGCTCAGGTAGTGATGATGCTTGCGATTGGTTATCGTGTGATGTCGATATGATGATAGAATGCTTGCCCATATGTTGGGGGTGATGAATAGTTTGAGGGGAGGTCTTCTCAGAGTGTGATTTCGAGATTTCGGTATTCTAGTGCAGGCAGAGGAAAGGCATTTAGGTTATGAATGGTCCGGTTGGGGTTGATAAAGTAGTAAGACTTGGTGTCTTCAAGTGAGATGGGATACGCATATGTGACGTGTAGTCGTCGTCATTGATCGAATGGAATGTGTTAAGTTTGGCGGTGCTATGGTTTCTTAGGTTGCGTGGGGTCAGAGTACTGAGAAGAAGTATTGAAGAATGCAGTTGGCAGAGATCGTGAGGTGCGGTGGTTCAGTACCGAATAAGTGTTGGTAATGAAGGAAACTAGAGAAATATGATCTTCAGATAGCTTGAAGTCGTGGTGATCTTCTGGTTTGAGAGCTACAGAGAATGGTCCTGAAGTGAGGCTAGGCGGTGGTTCCATCTCTAGGAGTCTAGGTGTAAGAAGTGGAAGTCGAGCAGTCGCAAAGTGGGGGAGCGGCAGCATAGCTTGGAATTCCCGCATTTAATGGATGTCCATGAGGAGTGGACGGACTAGTAAAGTTGGTAAATGAAGCAGGGCGTAGGATGAGTCATTGAAGTCGCAGAGAGCGTTCATTTCAGCGTCGTTGGAAGGTGTTCGCGGGTGATTTCCGCAGGTGGGTTATCTTCTGTGAATAGGTTAACGATGGCGCGGTTGGCAGGTCTCGGTGAGGGGTTCTAGTGGATATTCGGTAGGAGACGGAATGTGTGAATGATGCTAGAGAATTTGAGTATTTAGGGAGTGCTAGCAAGAAGATCTGGAAGAACTGGACGAATTGGTTGAGATAGATCGCGTTATAAAAGGAGAAAGGATCTCAGCAAGGTCTAGAGTGGTGCAAGGAGTAGCTTCGGGCTAAGTGGGGGAGTCCCACCATCTGCAGTTGGGTTGTAGGGTTGTCTTCGCATAGGGTCGCGGATTGTCGGCGTGTTGGCAAGTTATTTCCACTAAGGGAAAGGAGTAAAATGGCGATTGTGCGTGGGATTTGATGAATGTGTGCAAAAGTTGGCCCTGTCGGGCCAGGGTTAGGCTTTGGAAGATTCAGAATTTTTCTTAAGGCATAGGGGAGTTGTCAGGATAGTGACTCGGTCGCGTGGTTCCTTGAAAGGGGTGTTCATGTGCTAGAAGAGCCTTGGAGTTGATTGCATTCGGTGCCAGTCAGAGTGGGTGACTCTCAATAGTGGTCCTAGGTCCTAGTGAGTTCAAAAGTCAAGAATGCGGAATTTAAGGGTTTCAAGCAACAGTATGATCGAGAATCGAGCTTTTGTAGAGTAATTTCTGAGAAAAGGAGGATGGTTGGAATATTCTATGATATGTTTCAACATGCAGGATAGTATTGGAGGAGTGAGAGAAATAAACTCCGGATTGAAGAAAGATTATCAGAAGGGTATGAGACGGGTTGCGGGAGTTAGGTAGCATAGTCTCGTGAATCAAGGCCACTTGGGATGAGTGAGGGTTGAGTGTGCTATGAGTTGAAGGAAGTTGCTATTATTCCTGAGGCAAATTGAAGATGATTAAAAGAAAACAGATTGATTAGCCATGGTTGAAATGGCACATTTTCAGCAGTGATCAGTTCCTTTGATGTGATTAAGCTACGCAGGTAGTTTGTGCCGGTGTGTGCGAGGCTTGTCGGCCGCCGTAATGGATTTCATGTGAGAGCACTTGAGTGCTATGGCCTGTCAGGTGTAGGCGGATCCCGTAAGGGTTATGATGGTATAGACTGCTACTTAAGAATTTGCATGTTGGTTGATTGTGGGAATTCACTCGTGTTTTGAGATGGTACTCTTGAATTGAGTTAAGTAAAAGGTTTCTCTGTGATGAAGTGTTCACCCTATGGGTAGTTTAGAAGCTATGGTGGAATTATTGTGTTACCTCATATTGGCATATTAGGTACGGTAAGCAGTATGTAACTGGGAGTAAGAATCGAGATTGTGGTTCGGTGTTAATAAGGATGTCATGAGCTCGTAAGAGCGAGAAAAAGTGATTCGAAAGTTCAGAGTAAGCTGGTGTTACCTTCAGTGTCACCTGAGATGGATATTCGGTGGTAGAGGCTCTGTACCCTGGTTATGGGTTCTTGATTTGTCTTACAGGGTAGTATGGCCAGTGGTGGATGTGAAGATTTGTTACCTCGTGGAAGGTCGTGGGAGCATGACCGCGAAAAGATTGTGCAAGTGTGACATGTAGTCACTTGATGGATTGGAGATTTGGACTGAGTATAAAGAAGTGCAATGTTGTGTACTTGAGAAGTTATGTTTGAGGGGCGTTCAGTTCATTTGGTTGTGGATTACGGGGTGTTTGTCCCGGCTATGATGGTTGTTCTTGCGTATTATGAGAGTAAGTGGGTTAATGTGGACCCAGGTAGAGCTATCAGCATAGTTTGGTGCGAGCAAGGTGGCTCGATGTTTGTGGATGGATTTAAATATGATTATGGGCTCCGTATGAGCCTGGCATGTTCATTTCAGTAGAGCGCTTTTCATGGAAAGGTATTAGAACAGCGGGTGTTGTTCCGTCTTCGTCAAATTCATGTGTTATTACGATTGTGACGTGTGATTTGTGAAACAACTTGGTAATTTCCTATGTGTTGAGGTCCCGCGTAGTGGGGATGTTATGTGAGCAGGATAACTCTTGAGATTCAGAGTGTGTGTGTGTGTGTATATATATATATATATATATATATATATATATATATATATATATATTGCACCCCATATGTGCTTGAGTTATGTAGCCTACGGCTTTATCAGTCTCCCCAGGATAGTATTATGCACTTAGCGTGCTTGTGATCGATATTCAGTATTTTGTAATAGTGAGCAAACCAGCTCCGTATATATATCTTCTTATGTAAATCTTATGTGTGGATCGGGTGTCACATCACCACGGGTATGTTATTCGGATCGGGTTGCACGCCACAATAGTGTGATGATGAGTAAGGTTCCTATATTTATTTTTTTGTGTTTTACTTCATATTTTCTTATAAGAATACATATTAGTTGCGTGAGTTGAATAGTTCCATCCTGAGTAGTTTCTTATTATCATGTTCGAGTTATGGTCTATTGGCGTGATGTGGTATCATGTGAGGCTCTTGGCCATGTTTGGGGTGATTTGTTGTCTAAACAGTTCATACTGGGTGATACGGGACTATCGGATCAGGGATCAGTGCGATAAGGTTATGTGAAGTGTATATTAAAAAACAAATACCATTATTCAGGTTCATAATGAAGTAATGATTCTAGTCAAGATGAGGTATTCAAGGATTTGTTAACTCTGCAGTTGGGTATGAATTTCTGCACATTTCCTCTGTTGTGCTAGTATCGTCAGCTTATGGCAGGATGTCTGTATATTTGTTATGAGGTGCATCAGGAGCATTAGATTCGTGAAATTTTGGTTGTTATGGTTCAGGGAGTGTCATTGTGGTCAGATGATGTGTTCTGTGGTGCATGGTGCTAATTCAGCAAAGGTATGCAGTCATATTTTGGTATGTTGTGTGGTAGTCGATGCAGTGTTTATATATTGGAACTAGGCCTGCCAGAGAAAATTTCAAGTGTTGGAACTAGGTTCTGAGCTTATTATATGGATAAAAGAAGAATCTTCAGATTTGACTAAGCTAATGTACTCAGCTGGGTTGTGGTAGCACGGGCAGGTGCTCGAAAGGTTAAACAGTGATTTCAGGTAACTCCAGAGCAGTTCTTAGCACGTTCGAGGACGAACATCGGTTTAAGTGGGGGAGAATGTAATGACTCGACCGGTCATTTTGGGCTCTAGCGCGTCGTTCAGCAGTTTGAGGCCGTGAGCAGCTTCGTTTCAGGTGTTATGACTTGTAGGTGTGGTCGGAATTGAATTTCGGGAAGTTTAGAGTTGATTTGGAAATAAAATTCTCATTTCAGAAGCCTTTAAGTTGGAGAAATCAACTAAGATTGGAATTTTGAGTAAACGACCTCCGAATCAGAATCTAAGGGTTCCTGCAGGTTTGTATTATGATTTCGGACTTGGGCGTATGTCCGGATCGGGTTTTGGATAACCTGGGAGCGTTTCGATGCATATTGTGGAAGTTAGCATTTTAGAAGAATTTCATAAATTTGGGCATGAAGTGCATTTTAGTGTTGTTGATGTCTGTTTGGGATTCTGAGTCTAGGAATAGCTTCGTATGGTGATTCTGGAGTTGGGAGCGCGATCAGAAGTGAATTTGGATGTCTGTAGGTCATTTTGAAGTCATTTGGCTAAAGATAGAAATTTGAAGGTTTTTGAGAAATCCGACCGGAAGTGGAAGTTTTGATATCTAGGCCGGAATGCAATTTCGGAGGTTGGACCAGGTCTGTAATGTCGAATATGACTTGTGCGCAAATTTTGAGGTCAATCAGACGTGATTTGATAGGTTTCGGCATCTGATATAGAAGTTGGAAATTTCTAAGTTCATAAAGTTGGGATTGGGGTGCGATTCGTGGTTTCGATGATGTTTGATGTGATTTGAGGCCTCAAGCAAGTCCGCATTATGTTTTGGAACAGGTTGGTATAAGTGGACGGGGTCCTGGGGGCCTCGGGTGGATTCCGGGCGGTTAACGGATCAATATTTGAAGTTGAAAAAGGCTGGAATTGTTGTCATCTGGTGTGATCTGCAGCTGCGAGGATTTGGCCGCAGGTTCGGCTTTGGCGCCGCAGGTGTGAGAGTGGGCAGGCTTGGCTGGGATCGCAGGTGCGATGGAATTCCCGCACCTGCGACACCGCAGGTGCGGACAATGGGGCGCAGGTGCGATCTTGGGCTGGAGTTGAGGAAGCCGCAGGTGCGGGAGATTGGTCGCACCTGCGGGAGCGCAGGTGCTGGGGTAGGACCGCAGGTGCAGAAATCGTCCTGGGCAGAATGTTTTAAAACAAGGATTTGGGTTCATTTGTCTTCATTTCTTCATGGACTTAGGCGATTTTGGGAGGCTTCAAAGAGAGGATTCCTTCATTCAATGTCAAGGCAAGTAACTCCTTCATGCCTCTAAGTTAAATACAAGATTATATGCATGGATTAGGCATGGAAATTGGTAGGAATTTGGGAAATATTGAAGAAACCTAGAAAATGGAAAGTTGGATTTTTAGCCACGAATTGAGCATGAATATTTGAGTAAAATGTATATTTGAGTTAGTAAGACTATGGGTAGAATATATCTTCGAGATTATATAATTTGGAATTGTTGCAAATATTAGAGTATATTTTCGTTGGGTTGTCGTTGTTTGGATAGTTTTGGGGCGTTGCGCGTCCGTTTGGAGTCGTCGGAAGGGCTTGGAAGCCGATATTGGAATTTCGGAGCAAGGTAAGTCTCCCTTCTAACTTTGTGAGGAGGAATTGTCCCCCTAGGTGAACTAATTAAGTATGTGTTACTATCTGCGGGGGCTACGTATGCACGAGGTGACGGGAGTCCGTGCGTAGCTACTATTATTCCATGTTCGGGTAGCCCAGGACCCACTAGCATGTCTTACCTGTTATACCTGTAATCTCATCTGTGATATTATAATGCTAATATAACCGAAATTGTAATTGAATGACTAAGGAAGAGTAGAGTTTATTTTACTAAACCATCTAAAAAGAGAATTGATTTCCTTCGCGGGCAATTGTAATTCCGGATAAGGTTGTATTATTAAACATTATAAAAACTTGGCAAGTGAATATCGAAAGAAGGGATTTAAGTACTATTTTGTGGTTTTTAAAAGAGAAATTTGTCACTTATTTGGTTACTTGTTTTCCCGACGTATTCGGGGTGGACTGTTGATTGTGCATGACTGCATGTGACCGCTTCGCAATTTACATTCCGCAAGCAGAGTGTTATTTCCCCCACTCTCATGGGAGCGGGACGTACGCCACGACGAGATTGAAAGAAATATTATAGTTCGGGTCGTTTGACCCTCGGCAGTGCACAAAGATATTTATTATGATGGCTCAACCCGGTTATCTATATCCTGTATGTGCATGCTAAATTGTCAAATATTTTTCATGATTTTTTGAAGTGATAAGATATTTTGGGGAAAATAAAGAAGAAATTTTGGATTTATGATATTTGTGGAAAAACGAAGAGGAAATTGTTATTTAAGATATCTTGGAAAATAATGAGGAAGTGGTATTTGTTTTGTTTATTTCCAGTATTTTTAGGGATTTCAGTGCCTTATATATATTGTTGCTTTACTACCTTTACATGCCTATCGTGTTCATCCTATACTGTTAATTAATTTGTTGGCCCTTAGTGACTGTCTAATTCGACCTCTCGTCACTACCTCTCTGAGGTTAGGCGGGCGACTTACTGAGTACACGTTGTTTTTATACTCATGCTACACTTGCTGTGCATTTTATTGCACAGGTACTTTCATAGAAATGTGGAGGATTCGGAGACTTAGGCGAGCTGCATCATCCGGAGGCGATCCGCAGCTGACAGAGTCTCCCTCGTACTGTATTTATTTTTATTGTAAATTTCCTTGTCCAATTTGTATTTCGGACAGTCTTTGTGATGATTGTATAAATTCTTAGAAATTTCTCATGTTCTGGGATGTGTTGGGATATGTTTGCTAAATTGTAATATAAATCACTGTTTTATTCGACAGATTTCATTTAATTAATATGTAATAAAGTGAAAGGAAATGTTTTTCATAAATGTAAAAAAAAATAGAAATTGTTTCAATTAAATAAATGATTGGCTTTCCTGACAATGGTGTCCAGCGCCATCACGACCTTAGGGATTTTGGGTCGTGACAATAGCCGGGACAAACACCCCACAATCCGCAATCAACTGAACCGAACGCCTTCCAGGCATAAATTCTCAAATAAGCAATGTTGCATCTATTTATACTCAGCCCAAATCTTCAATCCATCAAGTGACTACATGTCACACTTGTACAATCTTCTCGTGGTTACACTCCCACGACCTTCCACACCAGGTAACAAGTTTGCACATCCGCATCACCGACCACACTAATACTGCACAACACATCAAGAACCCATGACCAGGGTACAAAGCCTCCTTCCCCGAATATCGATCTCAGGTAACACTGAAGATAACACCAACTTACTCTAAACTTTCAAATCTCTTTTTCTTTCTCATCCAAGCCCATGACATCCTTGTTAACACCGAACCGCAATCTTGATTCTTACTCCCAGTTACATACTGCGTACCACACCTAACATGCCAATATGAGATAGCGCAAAAATGCAATCCTAACTTCTGAACCACCAATAGGGTGAACACTTCATCATATAGAAACCTCTTACTTAACTCAATTCAAGTGTACCATCACAACACATGAGTGAATTCTCACAATTTCCCAACATGCAAATCCTTAAGTAGTAGTCTATACTACCATAACCCTTCCGGGATCCGCCTACACATGACAGGCCATAGCACTCGAATGCTCCCACATGAAATATATTACGACGGCCGACAAGCCCCGCACACACCGACACAATCCACATGCATAACTTAATCACATCGAAAGAACTGATCACTGCAGTAAATGTGCCATTTCAACCATGGATAATCAATCTATCTTCTTTTAATCATCTTCAATTGCCTCAGGAATAATAGTAACTTCCTCCAACTCGTAGCAACTCAATCCTTACTCATCCCGAGGGACCTTGATTCACGAGACCATGCTGCCTAAATCCCGCAACCCGTCTCGTACCCTCCTGATAGTCTTTCTACAATCCGGAGTTTATCTCTCACTCCTCTAATACTATCCTGCACGCTTAAACATATCATAGAACCCCAACCATTTTCCTTTTCTCAGGAATTACGCTGCATAAGCTCAATCCTTGATCATACTACTTCCTGAAACCCTTAAACGTCGCATTCTTAACTTATGAATTCACTAGGACCGCTATTGAGGGTCACCCACTCTGACTGGTCCCGAATACAATCAACTCCAAGGCTCTCCTAGCACATGAACACTCTTTTCAATGAGACGCGTGACCGAGTCACTATCCTTACAACTCGGTCTGACGGGGCCAACTTTTGCACACATCCATCAAATCCCACGCACAATCACCATTTTACTTATTTCCCTTAGTTGTGATAACTTGCCGACATGCCGACAATCCGCAACCCCATGAGAAGACAATCCTACAACCCAACTTCAGATGGTGGGACTCCCCCACTTAGCCCGAAGCTACTCCTTGCACCACTCTAGACCCTGCCGAGATCCTTTCTCCTTTGTTAACATGATCTTGCTCAACCAATCCGTCCAATTCCTCAAAATTCTCTTGTTAGCACTCCCTAATTACTCAAATTCTCTCACATCATTCACACATTCTGCCTCCTACAAAATAGCTACTAAATCCCTCGCAGAAAATTTCCAACTATGCCACCGCTAACCTATTCACAGGAGATAACCCACCTGTGGAAATCACTAACTGACACTCCCTCCAACAACGTTGTACTGCACTATCTCTACGACATCAACACTCCACCCTAAGCCCGTTCCCATCCACCAACCTTACCAGTCCGCCCGCTCCCCATGGACATCTACTAAGTACGCTACAATACCTTCTAATTCACCACTATGCTTCCGTTCCCCCACTTTGCGACTGCTCGACTTCTGCTTCCTACACCTGGCCTCCTAGAAATGGAACCACCGCCTAGCCTCAATTCAATATCATCCTCTGCCAACCGCATTCTTCAATACTCCTTCGCCATACTCTGGCCCCATGCACCCGAAGAAACCATGGCACTGACGAACTTAACACCTTTCATTCGATCTAGGACGACGATAACACGTCACTGGACTCCACCTTACTTGAAAACACTAAGTCATACTATTTTATCAATCCAAAACCTAGCCATCTATAGATCAATTGACTTCCTTCCGCCGGAATCTAAATACTGAAATCTCGAAACCACACTCTGAGAAGACCTCCCTTCAAGCCATTCAGCACCCCAACCTATGGCAAGCATTCTATCATCATATCGACATCGCGCGATAACCAATCGTAAACATCATCATAACCTGTGTATAGCCTCAAGGTTCTCAGAAACACAACAACCGAGCTGAAACAACATAATATTCTTCTCCAGGGCAACAACAATAGCCCCATCCAACTACACATGGGAAGCACCTCGCACCATATCCGTAGCACCATATCAATTCTTCAAATTCCTGATTCATAGCAAGAGCTCCGCAACGCGAAAGATTGAGTAGGAATAAGCATAGGCATAAGCCTCAAAAGGAATCGAATCGCACGATGAGGAATCAAGTAGGGAAGTACTCCTAACAGCCCTGTAGCCTCTCGAAGATAAGTACAGACGTCTCTGTACCGATCCGCAAGACTCTACTAGACTCACTCATGACTCGTGAGACCTAAGGGAACCTAGCGCTCTGATACCATGTTGTCACGACCCAAAATCTACTAAGGTCGTCATGGCGATGGACACCACCGTCAGGCAAGCCAATCATTAATTAGTTGAAATGAATTCTTGTTTCAACATTTATGAAAATCATTACCTTTCACTTTATTACATAATAACTAAATAAAAATCCGTCAAGTAAATACAATGGTTTAAATATTCCATTTCAGCAAAATAATCCCAACACATCCCAGAACCCGGTGTCATAAGTACATGAGCAAATTCTAAGAATTTCACAAATACTACAAGCTTGTCTGAAATACAATTGGACAAGGAAATTAAACTTGAAATAAATACAATACGAGGGAGACTCTGTCAGCTGTGGATCGCCTCCGGATGGTGCAGCTCGCCTAAGTCTCCAAACCAGCCATGTCAATATGAAAGTACCTGTGCAATAAAAATGCACAGCAAGTGTAGCATGAGTATAAAAACAACGTGTACTCAGTAAGTCGTCCGCCTAACCTCAGAGAGGTAGTGACGAGAGGTCGAATTAGACACTCACTAAGGTCCAACAAACTAATTTAATAGCATATGATGAACACGGTAGGCATGTAAAGGTAGTAAAGCGGCAAATATATAAGGCACTGAAATCTAAGTAAATATTGGAAGTAAACAAACAGTTACCACTTCCTCATTTCCCTCCAAATATCTTAAATAAACAATTTCCTCTTTTTTTTCCCCCAAATATCTTAAATAAACAATTACTTCTTTATTTTTCCCCAAATATCTTATCACTTCAAAATCCATGAAAAACATTTAACAATTTAGCATGCGCATACGGGATAAGGACAGCTGGCCTGAGCCATCATAATAATCATCTATGTGCACTGTCGAGGGTCGAACGGCCCGTACCATAAGTGCACCATTCAATAAAATAATCATGTCTATGCACTACTGAGGATCGAACGGCCCGAACCATAAGTGCATTTTTCAATCCGTCGTGGCGTACGGCCCGCTCCCATGAGAGTGGGGGAAATAACACTCCGCTCGCAGAATGTAAATTGCGAAGCGGTCACATGCAATCATGCACAATCAACAGTCCACCCCGAATACGTCGGGAAAACAAGTACTCAAGTAAATGACAAATTTCTCTTTTAAAAACCACAAAATAGTATTTAAATCCTTTCTCGAAATTCTTTTGCCAAGTTTAATAATATTCAATAATATCACCTTATCAGGTATACAATTATCCACGGAGGAAATAAATTCTCTTTCTAGCTGATTAAGAAAATGAACTCTAGTCTTCTTTAGATATTCCATTACGATTTCGATTATATTAGCAGTCTAATATTGTAGGTAGGATCATAGGTACAACAAGTAAGGCATGCTAGTGGGTCCTAGACTACCCGGACATGGCATAATAGTAGCTACGCATGGACTCCCGTCACCTCGTGCGTACGTAGCCCCCACAGATAGTAGAAAGGAGACTTACCTCGCTCTGAAGTCCCATAACCGGCTTCCAAGCCCTTCCGACAATGCCCCAAAACTAACAAATAACGGGCAAAGCAATGAAAATTCATCCTAATACTTGCAACAAATTCAAATTATATACTTTCCCAACTTCGCTTGGTGAATTGACCAAAATGCCCTCGGGCCCACGTGCCCGGAATTCGAAATTTCTCGAAGATATATTTTACCCATAGCCTTACTAACTCAAATATACAATTTATACTAAATTCCATGCTCAAATTCGTGGTGGAAATCAAAAATACCATTTCTAGGTTTTCTTCAATATTTTCCAAATATTTCCACAATTTTCATGTATAATATCATGTAATAACCTTGTATTTAACTTAGAAACATGAAGGAATTACTTACCTTGTGATCCTTGACGAAAACCCTCTCTTGAAGCTCCACTAAAATCGTCCACACCAAGAGAAATGAGAGAAATGGCCAACAAATCTCGATTTTTAAAACATTTTGCCCAGGCCATTTTTCGCACCTGCAATCCAACTCTCGCACCTGCGATTCCGCACGTGCGACCAAATATCTGCACCTGCAGCTTTCCTCAGCTAAAGCTAACTTCGCACCTGCGCCTCATAGCCCGCATCTGCGACTTCACAGGTGCAGAAATACCATTGCACTTGCGCTCCCAGCCAGACCACCACTTCTTCGCACCTGCGGCGTCATAGCCGCACCTACGGCCAAAGCCTCGCAGGTGCGGTCACACCAGATGACAGCAATTCCAGCTCCTCTTCTAACTTCAAATATTGATCTGATAACCACCTAGAATCCACCCGAGGCCCCCGGGACCCCGTCCAGTTATACCAACCTGTTCCAAAATATAATACGGACTTGCTCGAGGACTCAAATCACATCAAACAACATCGAAACCACGAATCGCACCCAAATCCCAACTTTATGAACTTAGAAATTTCCAACTTCTATATCCGATGCCGAAACCCATCAAATCACGTCCGATTGACCCCAAAATTTTTCACACAAGTCATATTCGACATTACGGACCTGCTCCAACTTCCGGAGTCACATTCCGACCCTGATATCAAAATTTTCACTTCCGGTCGGATTTCTCAAAAACCTTTAAATTTCTATCTTTAGCCAAATGACTTCAAAATAACCTACGGACATCCGAATTCACTTCCGATCGCACTCCCAAATCCGAATCACCATACAAAGTTATTCCCAGACTCGGAATCCCAAACGGATATCAATAACACTGAAATGCGCTTCAAGCCAAACTTAGGAAATTCCTTCAAAAATGCTGACTTCCACAATATACACCGAAACGCTCCCGGGTTATCCAAAATCTGATCCGGACATACGCCCAAGTCCGAAATCATCATACGAACCTGTAGGAACCTTCAAATCCTGATTCTAAGGTCGTTTACTCAAAATTCCAATCTTAGTCCATTTCTCCAACTTAAGGCTTCTGAAATGAGAATTTTTCTTTCCAATTGACTCCGAACTTCCCGAAATTCAACTCCGACCATGCCTACGAGTCATAATACCTGAAATGAAGCTGCTCATGACTTTAAACCGTTGAACGACGCGCTAGAGCTCAAAATGACCGGTCGGGTCGTTACATAAATGGTTATTAGATTATTACTATTATTTTAATTGTTATTAGTTCATGAGATGATAATTAATAATAATATTCTGGCATGAAATATTTTTATGTAATCTAAGAGATAAACATGTTAGAAGAATGTTGAATTTTGTTTTTATGTCACGTGCTCATTCGTTACATAATTTTGAATTATTTGTTACATGTGATGTAAATTAATTTAGGACTAAGCATGTAGACAACTTGAACTAAATTCACATGTTATATAAAATTTAATCTTCATGTTATTAAAAGTTATTTTAGTAATAATTTCCTCTTACCAAAATTTGAGTTCTTAAATAATAAAATATAAGATATTTTATTATAAATTTATCCATCAAAATAAATAATTTTATTTATTTCTTGTTTATACGGAGCAGCCTGAAAACCATGAGACTTATATTTTGAGAATATGTTAAAATAATTTATTATATTAGATGCATGGATTGGAAGAATTATTTAATTTTACACTAGCCTGGACTATAAAATTTAATAAGTTTTTTGCTTTCATGATGGTTGAACTCAACTATGTTAATAGGATCGACCTGACTACAAGGGGACTATTTGACATAGAGCTATTTAAGGAAGGGGATACAATTGGTAAGAGTACCTACCTTTAAAATATATGTGAGAAACGACTTGACTTCCAAGGAGCTCATACATATTGTTAACGGGATTACCTTACTCCACTAACAAAAATAATGATTTCTTAAACTATAATGAGGGTAAATAGTTTAAAATAATTAGTGAAAATATCATTTAGATAAAAGCCCATGTCTTTGAGGCCAGCACGTTGGCAGGTACCAAACTTTGATGACTGGTATAGAAATTTGATAATTGTTCTCATGCATGAAAAGCTCATTGATTTGATCGATAAGCCTGCAAAGATAATCCCACCAAGGAATGATGTTCAAGGCACCAAGGTTTATCAAAAACACTTGGAAGAATGCCTTGCTATTAAACTCATAATTCTCGCTTCTATGAGTTGTGAACTCCATAGGAAAAATCAGAATATGGATTCAACTACAATCATTGAATATCTTAAGAAGTTGGTTGATACACAGTTGGACATTGAAAACTCTCCAGTTGTACCCCTTGTCAATCATGTGATTGTTCTTACTGAAGATCATGAGAAGTTGGGGTACAAGCTTGGTAAGGAGCTTTCTGAAGATTTGATCTTGCAGTCAGTATATGATGCTGAATGTTTTCACTGCAAGAAGAAAGGGCATTGGAAGAGAAACAACAATGAGTATCTTGCAGCTCTAAAGGACAAGAAACAAGGTGAGACATATGAAAAATATTTTCAAGGTTTCTTTAGATACTACTACTTCTTCACTGTGGATATTAGATACTGGTAGTGATTATAACATCTGCAATATGTTGCAAGGGTTCAAGATAAGTAGGAGACTAGAGAAAGGAGAAGTTAATCTACAAGTTGGAAATGGTGCAAAAGTTGCAGCCATAGCTGTAGGATCAATTTCTTTCATAATGCCTTTGGGAATAGTACTTACGCTAGATGATTGTTATTATGTTCCTAAATTTTTTTCGAACATAATTTCAGTTTCTATGTTGGACAAACGTGGGTTTCGCATTAACATAGGCAACGGTATTTGCTCTATTTATTATGGTGATGATTTATATGTGAATGGCTATCTCCAACATGATGTTTATGTCTTACCTAATGTGAATGCTAATTCGATTATGCATGTTTCTAATCTTAAGAGAAAAAGAAATGATCAAGTAAATAATACATGCCTTTGGAATTGTAGGCTTGATCATATTGGAGAGAAAAGAATTAATAAGTTGTACAAGGAAGGGTACCTTGATAAGTATGATTTTGGATCATATCCAACTTGTGAATCTTGTCTCAAAGGAAAAATGACCAAATCTCTATTTATTGGAAATGGAGAAAGAGCATCTGAATTATTGGGATTAATTCATACAGATATTTGTGGACCCATGAAAATTCAAGCTAGAGGTGGATATTCTTACTTCATCACCTTCACTAATTATATGTCAAGATATGGATTTGTGTATCTTATGAAACATAAATCTGAATCTTTTGAAATGTTCAAAAGGTTCCGTAGTGAAGTAGAGAAACAGACTGGTATAAGTATCAAAATACTAAGGTCTGATAGAGGTGGAGAATATCTTAGTGAAGATTTTACTAGGTATCTCAAAGAGAATGTGATTCTCTCATAGTGGACACCTCCAGGAACACAACAACACAATGGTGTGTCTGAAAGGAGAAATCAAACCTTATTAGATATGGTGAGATATATGATGGGGTTCACTGATCTTCCAATAAATTTATGGGAATATGCTTTGGAAGCAGCAACATACTTACTTAAGAAAGTTCCCACTAAGTCAGTCTCTAAAACACCAAATGAGATATGGAAAGGATGTAAGCCTAACCTTAAACATATTAAAGTTTGGGGTTGTCCAGCTTATGTTAAGAGACTACAGTCTGATAAACTTGACTCAAGATCTGATAAGTGTAGGTTCATCGGGTACCCCAAAAAAACAAAGGGATATACTTCTATCACACTTCTGACCATAAAGTGTTTGTGGCTAGAGGAGCAACCTTTTGGAAAGGGAATTTATTTTGGAAGGAAATTATAGAGGAGAAATAGAACTTGGTGAAGTTCAAGAAACTAATGAATCAACACAAAATCAAGATCATGAGACACAAGTTGAAGAAACTTTATTGGATATTTTGAAATTGACAAGGAAGTTTTCATCTTCAACGGTTGAAGTTCAAGAACAAAATATAGTTCAAGAACAGGTTAATGAACCAGTTCCAAATCAAATTGAACAACAACCAAATCCAGCACAAGATGAACAAGTTGTACAAGTGCCTCTTAGAAAGTCTACACGAGAACGCCATGTACCAACTAGATTAAATCTAATGGTACAAGATGATGTATCAAATGAAGTTGATCATAATGATGATGATCCTAAGACCTCTGAAGAGGCTATACAAAGTTCTGACTATGAGAGATGGAGAAAAGGCCATGGAATCCATGAAGGAAAATAAAGTATGGACTTTAGTTGAACCTTCAACGGATATAAAACCTATAGGTTGTAAATGAGTTTTTAAGAAAAAGATAGGAGCAGACGGAAAGGTGGAGAACTACAAAACATGTCTTGTTGCCAAGGGATATCTTCAAAAAGAAGGAATCGACTATGACGAGACTTTCTCTCCCGTGGTAATGCTCAAATCAATTCGGATTTTGCTTTCTATAACAGCATACTATGATTATGAAATATGGAAAATGGATGTGAAAACAGCTTTCCTTAATGGTGAGTTAGAAGAGGATGTGTACATGACACAACCTGAAGGTTTCACATCTTCGTCTGATCATAATAAAATTTGCAAGCTACAAAGATCCATTTATGGAAGCAAGCTTCTCGAAGTTGGACTATTCTCTTTAACAAGATAATTGAAAAGTTCAATTTTTTTAGATGCAAAGAAGAACCTTGTGTGTAAAAAAAGGTTAACGGGAGCACGATTATATTCTTAGTATTGTATGTTGATGATATATTGCTCATAGGGACTGACATACCGGCATGGAAAAGTACCAAGATTTGGCTAACTGAACAGTACTCCATGAAATACTTGGGAGAAGCAAATTATATATTAGGAATAAAGATTTATATAGATAGATCAAGGAAGTTGTTTGGACTTTCCTAGTCTTTGTACATTGATACCATTTTGAAAAGGTATAACATGGATAATTCCAAAAGAGGCTATCTACCGATAGGCACTGTAATTACTCTCAGTAGAGAGGATTGTCTTAAAACACATGAAGAGAGAGAATGCATGAGTCGGATCTCATACACTAGTGCAGTGGAAGCTATCGTGTATACCATGACATGTACACATCCTGATGTGGCTTATGCACTTGGAGTGACTAGTCGATATCAGGAAAATCCTGGTGAGGAACGTTGGAAGGTGGTTAAGACCATTCTTAAGTACTTAAGAAGGAATAAAGACCAATCCCTCATTTATGGAAATTCTGAGTTGAAACTTAAAGGTTACACTGATGCAAGTTTCTCTTCAGATGAAAATGATAGCAAATCTATATCTAGTTATGTATTCACCTTAAATGGTGGTGCAGTGAGTTGGAAAAGTTCCAAACAAACTACGGTAGCTGACTCACTGACCGAAGCATATATAGCAGCAAGTGAAGCTGCTAAGGAAGCCGTATGGATGAAAAAGTTCTTGACTGAACTTGGTGTGGTTCCTTCAACAGAAGGGGCAGTTCCATTATTATGAGACAATATTGGAGCCATTGCTAAAGCAAAAGAACCAATATCTCACCAAAATCCAAACATGTTCTGCGAAGGTATCACTTGATAAGAGAGATCATTGAACATGGAGACGTCGAGATTCAAAAGGTTGATGGAAAGAAAAATGCTGCAGACCCATTTACTAAAGCTCTTGGTGTGAAGGAGTTTGACAAGCACAAGTGGAAATTGGGAATGAAGTACAAGAGTGATTGGCTCTAGTGCAAGTGGGAGATTGTTAAGGATATAGTAGATATGCCCTAGGTCCAATCTCATATTTGATGATTTGAACATATTTTTGTGAATATTATTTGATATAAAAATATATGGCATTTAATATTCTTTTATCATATTTATATTAATTACTTGATTAATTTAATAAGGTCCTCGAATAAATTTTAAGACTTGACATTATGATAGAGATCATGATAATGAGAGTGAAGTTTCTTATAATTTAACCTAAATTTGTTCTTTATCATAAGATTATTAATTTGGCCATTAGTAATCCGGTTAGATCAATATTTATGTGATCGCCTTTATTGGATAATGATTAGTTGATCTCATTAACTAAAACACATAGATAGATGATGCATATAGAGATATATCATTGAACCGACTCGCTGGATAATTCCTAATGGTTAGAATTACCATAAACTGTCAATAGGATATTCTCTTGAAGAATGTGATATAAGAGTTTCCTTTGACCTGAGGTCGTCATAGTAATTGACAAGTTATTAATTGTGGTTTGATACTAGACACCTATGGCCCTAGGGCGATAGTTTAAAGGATATTGGGTAAGATTAAATGCTTGTAGAATTAGTGATTGATCAAGATGAAATCTGTCAACTCTTGGTAATGAGATTAAGCTCCACGTTGTCATGAATTATAAACGATCAAACTAAGACCTTGGCCAGGGAGATTGAATGAAAGAAGAAAAGAGTTTCTTAGGTCATTCAATGGTCGATTATATCTGACATGAACACATAGTTGCTCGCCTATTAGGATTTGACAGTTGAACCATATCCTAGGGTGACCCAGAGTTATAAGGACAAAAGGAATTACTACATTATTCTTCTACGGGTTCTTAAGAGTAAATTGTATACTTCATGCTATCTGATCGTTAAGGAGTGTTGCTAGACGCCACCCTTGATTAGTATATTGTTGTGATCAATTTTGTCACGACCCAAAATCCATTAAGGTCGTGATGGCGTCGGACCCCACTGTCAGGCAAGCCAACACTTAACAAATAAAATCTTTATTTTAAAATTCTCGAAGTCATTCCTTTTTCACTTTTTATTAAATAATAGTTAACAAATTTAAATAGTGAATAAATCCCATAATTATCCCAGAACTTGGTGTCACAAGTGCATGAGCATATTTTCTAGGAATTATACATGTACTACAATACTTGTCCGGAATACAAACTGGACAAGGAAGTTAAAATAAAATACAATACATCTGAGGAAGACTTTGTCGGCTGCGGTTGTCTCCAGATGCTGCAGCTCGTCTAAGTCTCCAAGTCAGCCACATCACTGCGGCCACTAGCTATGAATGTACCTGTGCAATAAAAATGCACAACAAGTGTAGTATGAGTATGAAAATAACGTGTACTCAGTAAGTATCCCGCCTATCCTCGAAGAGATAGTGACGAGAGGTCGAATTTAACACTTGCTAGAGGTCAATTTAATGAAATCAAGGGTGACAATAAGCATGGATATCATAGGCAAGTTAACAAGTAGCGACAAGAAATAGTAACTTCTTTCACATTTAACATTTTAAAATCCTCATCATTTCAGTTGACAATATAAATTTACAGGCTAGTAATCAGGTAAAAATCACAGCAAATACACAATAATATCATCCGCAAGCAATGCTGAGGGTCGAACGGCCCGAACCAACATAAATGTAAATTGTGCACTGCCGAAGGGTCGAACGGCTCGAACCATATGTGCATCTTTTAACCCGTCGTGGCGTACGGCCCTCTCTTTTAATGGTCATGAAAATGGTATTTAAATCTTTTCCAGAAATTCATTTGCCAAGTTTGATAAGGTTAAAACATTTTAATTTCATCACTAAGATTACAAGTACGGCAAATAGAACATGTTTTTGGGTCCTAGACTACCTGGACATAAACATAATAGTAGCTACGCACGGACTCTCGTCACTTCGTGCGTACGTAGCCCCCACAAAGAGTAGCACATGTTTAATTAGTTCACCTATGGGGACAATTGCCCCTCACAAGGTTAGAAAGGAGAATTACCTCGCTCTGAAGATTCATAACCGGCCTCCAAGCCCTTCCGACGACTCAAATTGATGCACAGCGTCCCAAAACTATCTAAATAACGGGAAAACCAATGAAAATATACTCTAATACTTATAACAATTCAATTTATATGAATTCCTAACTCCGCTCAGAAAGTTGACAAAATTACCCTCGGGCCCACGTGCCCGGATTCCGAAATTTCTCGAAGATAAACTCTACCCATAGCCTTACTAACTCAAATATATAATTTACTCAAATTTTCATGCTCAAATTCGTGGTCAAAATCCAAGAATACACATTCTAGGTCTTTGTTCAAAATTCCCAAATTTCTACTAATTTCATGCTTCAATCCATATCTAATTCATGTATTTAACTCAAAGATGGGAAGAAATCACTTACCTAAAGTTGCTTGATGAAGATCCTCCCTTGAAGCTCCCCAAAATCGCCACACCAATGAAAAATGGGAGAAGAATGGCAAAAATCTCAGTTTTAAAATACACACTGACCAGGCCCGATTTTCGCACCTGCGGTCTCCAACCTTGCACCTACGCGCCCACAGGTGCGCCCAAGCACCCGCTCCTGCGGCTTTCCCAGCTCCAGCCAAAACTCGCACCTGCGAGCCATTCGCCGCATCTGGGCCTTTACAGGTGTGGAAATAGCCTCGCACCTGCGAGCCCCAACCAAGCCAGCTCTTCCGCATCTGTGACACAAAAGCAGCACCTGCGGCCAAAGCCCCGCAGGTGGAGTCACACCAGATGACAGCAACCTCAGCTCTTTCTCAAGTTCCAAATTCGATCCGTCAACCACCCGGAATCCACCCGAGGCCCCCGCGACCCTGTCCAATTATTCCAACATGTTCCAAAACATAACGCGGACCTGCTCGAGGCCTCAAATCGCATCAAATAACATCGAAACAATGGATCGCAACTCAATTCAATCCTTCTGAATTTTGAAATTTCCAACTTCTACATTCGATGCCGAAACCTATCAAATCACGTCCGATTGACCCCAAATTTTTCACACAAGTCACATTCAACGTGATGGACCTGCTCCAACTTTCGAAATCGCATTCCGACCCCGATATCAAAATTTCCACCTCCGGTCGAATTTCTCAAAAACCTTCAAATTTCTATCTTTAGCCAAATGACTTCAAAATAACCTACGAACCTCCGAAATTCACTTCCGATCGCGCTCCGAACCCCAGAATCACCATACGGAGCTATTCCTAGACTCGAAATCCCAAACGGACAACAATATCACTGAAATGCACTTCAACCTAGACATACGAAATTTCTTCTAAAACATTGACTTCTACAATATGCGCTGAAACGCTCCTGGGTCATCCAAAACCCGATCCGAACATACGCCCAAGTCCGAAATCATCATACGAACTTGTTGGAACCTCAAATCCTGATTCTGAGGTTGTTTACTCAAAAATCCAATCTTAGTCGATTCTTCCAACTTAAGGCTTCTGAAATGAGAATTTTTCTTTTCCAAATTGACTCTAAACTTCCCGAAATTCAATTCTGACCACACCTACAAGTCATATCACCTGAAATGAAGCTGCTCATGGCCTCGAACCTCTGAGCGATGCGCTAGGGCTCAAAACGACTGGTCGGGTCGTTACATTCTCTCCCACTTAAACGTACGTTCGTCCTCGAACGTGCTAGGAACTGCTCCGAAGTTGTCTGAAACAACTGTTAAACACCTCGTGCACCTACTCGTGCTACTACCACTCAATTGAGTACACTTGATCGAACAATTCTGAAGATATCCTCCTTTATTTAGGCAGATGGGTCTTAGGACCAGGTCCTCAGCAACCGAAATCCTCTGCCAGGTCCGTTTCCAATATATGAACACCGTATCAACTACCACACAATGTACCAGAACATGACTGCATACCTTTGCTGAATCAGCACCATGCACCGCATAATTCATCATCTAACCACAATGACATTCCCTGAACATTAATAGCCAAAATTTCACGAATCTGATGCTCCCGATGCACCCCAGGAAATACGTATAGGTCCTGCTATAATGCTTATGATACCACCACAACTGAGGAGATGTGTATAAATTTACGACCAACTGCAGAGTTAACCAATCATTGAATCTCTCCTCTCGACTAGAATCATCACCTCATTACTAACCAAACAATGGTATTTGTCCTTTAATACACTTCCCAAAATCTTATCGCACTGACCTCTGGTCCAATAATCTCGTCTCACCCAGTATGAACTGCTCAGACAACAAATCACCCCAAACATGACCAACAGTCTCACATGATACCACAACGTGCCAATATGACATAACTCGAACATGATACATAAATAAATGACTCAGGAAAGACTACTTGTCACGACCCAAACCGATGGGCCGCGATGGGTGCCTGATTCCTACCTGTCAAACACCCCTAGACATGTGTCTAAAATATGAACCAGAATAACATTTTCTGAATTACGAGAACATTATACATGAAGGAAATATGCACAAAAAGGCATACATACATAAACTTACAACATATGTAGGACGAGCCGACAAGGTTGTTATAGACAACTATACATCTCAAAACTGGAAGCCGTCAAGGCCACATACTATCCAACTCGACATACTGTCTACAGACCTCTAATAGAAACATAACTGTATAAAGACGGGTCTGAGCCACGTCATACCCATATATATCTATATACAAATGTATCGTACCAAAATCAAAAGTAGCTCCGGATCAAGCGAACCACTCCGAATCTCGCTGATCAGGGATCCTAAGAAGGGGGACCGTCAGTTCGCCTACCTGCACCTGCGGGCATGAAACGCAGCGTCCCCATGCAAAAGGGACGTCAGTACGAATAATGTACTGAGTATGTAAGGCACATAAATAAGTACATAAGAGACATGGAAGAAATATAGAGCACATGACTCAACCTGTAAGCCTGAATAGCTTTGTAAATCATAAATTAATTTTAGCATCATGCATATGCGTATGAATGTTATGTCGTGAATAGGTACATGTTTCATAACATCATCATCCTCTTAGGGCATCCCATCATATCTTATCGCCCACTGTGGGCAAAATCATTATCGTATACCAGCTGATCAGGTGGTGGTGCGTATATAACGCCATAACCTTTTCCATATCCCATATACATACATATATACGCGTATATAACTCCATTTGAATATACATACATATATACGTGTATATAACACCGTTTGAACCATATTTTAGCCAATGAGGGCAACAACATCATCTTATACCAGCTGATCAGGTGGTGGTGCGTATACAACACTGTAACCTTTTTCTCATATCCCATATACATATTTACATATATACGCGTATATAACTCCATCTGGTCATGGGTCAATGTGCATATGTAAATGCATGAAATGCATATGAAATACGTCAATAAAATCTCTCGGTACATCATAAGACCATTATGCCTCTAATTAATATCACGAAATAAACTTTACCAACATACGTATTTTCGAGACCCATGAACAGAAGATAATAATAATTCTTGTAGGGAATCAAGAATATAGACACCCCTACTATTGCTATGAATAGAGTAATTTATAGAAACTGTGTATTTGCTCGTTTCTTCAGTATAATTTGGACCATTCCAAAAGAAAGAAGGGATAGTCTTAACATACCTGAGCCAATTCTCTTGACAATCCCTCTAACACAGATGACAGAAAAGTGCTCTGTAGTGCGATATGGTGTCTTGTTGGAGAATTGTTATAAGATTTCCAAAGGACGAGAAGACCATTTCTCCAGAATCAGCAATCTAATTTAATTTCTTTTCTTTGTTTCAAAACCAGAGCCAGAAGTATTATCAAGTGTAAGAGTAAGAAGCTCCCCATTATTTAGTATTTTCCCCCTACCATTTCCCCACGTAATGCCAAAATATTGATTAAGATCACTAGCTGGATATTCAACAATCAAACAACTTATAAGTATTACTACAAGCAAACTATTTAATATTAAAGGAAGACAAAGAAGTTATTTCTAGAGTATATATTTGTAAGTTTTTTAAGTGTTACTAGTGGAGTTGGTCGTTTGTGAGTGTTTGAGGGGATTGTTTTGATCTAATGTAAATCTATATCCATTAACTCATAAACCAAATGACTTACACGTACTCCACTTATAATGCTACCTTTCAATTAATATCATTAGTCACCTATTTTAAATGGAGGGGTTGCCACATTTGGCCATTATCCTATATATCCATAATTAATGAGGTAATATCCCGTTACTCAATAATTAACTAATTACCCGCATAATTAAAAATTATCTCAAATTAATTAAAATTATACTTATTTTTAATATACTTTATACATCATATTATCACGGTCATATGGTTCTTTGTATGGTACTAGTCCATAAATATCGGGTATTATCGCTTGGCTTGTATGTTATCCCAAATTGGCCACTTTCAACGAAGCTCGTTTTCTTTAATTCGTATACCCCTTTATCCTTCATAACACTTATTATTTTTTTTTTTAAGAAACATAAATATGTTAACGTCAAAATGATCTCATCCCGAGTTAACGTCGGTTAACCGAAGATGAAACTTTTAACGTACGAAAATGCGAGATGTGACATCCTTCCCCCCTTAGAAATATTCGTCCTCGAATGTTTAACCTTTCGGGATTTATATAACCTTGGTAGAGTCGCCCTTGTAACAACGCTACTACCAACTCTTCTTGTAGAAACCCAGTAATTTAACGCCATATAGGACCACAATCATTAATAACGACGATGGTTGATGCGAAACTAAATTGCATAGTTTAACATGTGATATACCTTACATTTTATGTGCATTAATGATAAAATTACACTTGTTATGTGCTTAATGGAGTTTATTTTATGTGTAGGTGAAGTGGAGATGGAAACGGAGCTAAAGAGATGCAAATACGTCGAAAGATACGCGAAAGGAGACACCCGGGCGATAGCCGAGCGACAGAGCCAAACACCCTGACCCTACCTTGCGTTAGCCAGGCGTTAGGGCTGAAACTCCAGCCCTACCCTGGCATTAGCCAGGCGTTTGGGCTGAAACGCCATCCCTAGCCTGGCGTTAGCCAAGCGTTTGGGTCCAAACGCCAGGGTCCGCAGTCGGCCAGAAATCGAGTTTTGACGGGTTTAAGTGTT
>ML428668.1:28848-87124 GCA_005239525.1 Nicotiana knightiana | reverse complement strand
TGATCAAGCAATTGAATAATTAAGCACAAGATTGAATAAACAAACCAATTAAGATAAACAATAAGAATAATTCAAGCTTCAACTACAACGTTCATGTAACACCCAAGACTCTAGAACTAATAAACTATAAAACTAAAAGAAGAGAAGAGAAGAAAAACTAAGTAGAATCCTCTTTCAACGTGGTGTGTTCCTCCGTCCAAAAGTCCCTCAATGTGATGTTTTTGGGTCTATTTATATGTTTAGGATGAACCCTCAATGTGTAAAAGACTTCTATTCCAACTTGGAAACACTTAAAACCCGTCAAAACACGATTTCTGGCCGACTGGGGACCCTGGCGTTTGGGCTCTAAGGCTTGGGTAACGCCAGGCACCCCCTGGCATTAGGGCTCAAACGCCTGGGTAAGGCCAGGCTGGGTCAGGCTGTTTGGCTCTGTCGCCCGGCTATCGCCCGGGTGTCCCCTTTCGCGTAGTTTTCGACGTATTTGCATCCGTTTAGCCCCGTTTCCATTTCCAATTCACCTACACATGAAATGAACCCTATTAGGAACATACGACGTGTATTTTATCATTGAAGCACATAAAATGCAAGGTATATAATGCTTAAAATCATGAATTCTAGCCACTCATCAATAGTAGTGTAAGAGGATGGATCCAAATCCAGATGTTGGACGGTATATAACTTGTGCCACTATGTAACAATATAATCATTGCACGACAAAAATTTGGTGCCACAATAATAACAACAACAATAACTGAACGGAAGAAACCTCATGCCATTTCCAAATCAATCCACTCAATATTCCAATATATTCAATAATAATAATAATCTAGAATAACATTGAATCTTAAAAGAGACAAATTCTCAGAATTATCAATAAGGTGCACAGGGACATACTATTAATAAAGTATGAATGTGTGCTTCATATGTGAAAATTACTATCGCTATATCAAGTATAACCAGAATTCACAAATAACCTATCTTAGCCAAATAAGAGATAATAATCCTAAACATGACCACTTGCATGAAGGGATAAGTTCACATAATCATACAATTGATTAAATCATGAATGATAAGAAACACTCAATCCAAACAAGGTATACTAATGTCTGGTTATGAATCATATATAGCACCTGCATATACGTTTGTCACCTCGCATATACGTTACTTTTCGCACATTCTAATTAGAAAATAAATTCATATCATAAGGGTTATTTCCTCAAAATGAGTTTAGCAAGATAAATACCATAACAAAGCAGATCCACCTCCCAAAATCATTTTTCCTTAACAAATCACCTCCAACCAGCTCAATCTAGCCAAATAATACTCAAAAATGTTAAGCAATATCATAGGAATCAATTCCAAGAAATAAATCTTCAATCTTTAATTAATTCCCAAAAAGTCAACCAAAGTCAAATCGGGCCCACATGGTATCCGAGCCTAGGGATAGAACCCGCTTACCCATAACCCCAAGAGTACAAATATGTATTTAGTTTCCAAATCCAAGTCCAAATCTGTCACGACCCAAAATCCTAAGTCAGGTCGTGATGGCGCCCAACACTAGGTCAGGCAAGCCAACAATTTGTTTACTAATGGAATTTCCTTATTTGATAAATCATTCCTACACTTACCAAATTTTAAGCTTAGAACATTTAAGTAAAAGCGGATAAATTAACCAACTTAAGTAAATGTAGTCGCAAGGATCATGAACCAACATATACAGTCCCAAAAGATAAAGTCTACTATGTGTATGCCAGGAACTAGTGTCACAAGTCTACAGGCGAACTAGTAGAATATACAAAAGATGAAATAAACTGTTCTACTGTCTAAAGGAAGTAGACAGAAAAAAAAAAAGAGATAACTCCATAGTGCTGCTGAGAGTCGCCAAGGGAAGCAGCTCAGCGTGGAGTCAGGTCCAGAATATACTCCCAGGGTCAAGCTCCGGTCGGATAACCAGATGCACCAGCCTCATAACGTGTACAATTAAGTACAGAAGCGTAGCATGAGTACATAAACAAATAGGTACCGAGTAAGTATCCCGCCTAACCTCGAAGAAGTAGTGACGAGAGGTCGACGTGATAGCTACTAGGGTCAGACAATGTCAAATGAATACAGACAAATCAGTAATAGCAGTAATGAATAGTAATAAGGAAATGAGCATCAAATAACAATATCTAATACCCTCACACCATTCTTTTCCATGGAATATAAGCTAATTAACCCTTCTTTCTTTTCATGAAATCAATAGTTACAATTACAGGGTTTCTCACAAATTACCAAAACATCTAAGAGGCTATGAATGTACGGTCATTACAACGTGAAAAGTAAATGTGCACTGCCGAGGGTCGAACGACCCGAACCATAGATGCATCTATCTTCCCCGCTCGTGAATCGAACATGTGACACGGTTAATATAATACTAAGACTACCCCGCATGCGAATCATCCATACGACTCGGGTCCCCGTATAAATACATGATTAGCAGCAGATTCCAGATAATTTAGCAGGGAACATACTAACAGGGTGAAAATTTATTAATGTCAACTTCAAAGCATAACTTCTTAGGCCTTCACATGAGAGTTTTGAGGATATTAGACTACTTAGACCATATGTGAGATCACATATATAACACATAAAACATGCTTGTGAATCCTAAACTACCCGACAAGGCATAATAGTAGCTACGCACGGGCTCTCGTCACTTAGGGCGTGCGTATCCCCCGCAAATAAGGACAAACAACCATTTATAATCACCTACGGGGACAATTCCCTCTTACAAGGTTAGAAAGGAGACTCACCTCGCGTCGAACCTACTCTCCGGGTCAAGGACGCGCCCGAAACTCCAAACTCGACACCCACGGACTCGAAACTAGCCAAATGCTATACAAATATATCAATTTATACTCAAAGCATGAAAATCTCGTACTACTTAGTCAAATTCATAATTCTTGAAGAAATCCTAAAATCCAACCCCGGGCCCGCATGCTCGGATTCCAAAAATTCTCGAAGGAAACGCTCACCCATAGCCTAATGATAATTAATACATGATTTTTACTTGATTTCATAGCTAATTGACGAGTAATTTTCTTCATTTTCAAAAGCCCTAGGTTACTACCCCAAATCCTTAGTTTTCACTAATTTAGGTAGTTAATTTAGCTTGTAATCCATGCATGAAACTAATATTAGAGTAGAATTTACTTAGCTTCAATAACTAGGTCGTTTGCCCCTCTTGATTACTGGAAATCGTCCCAAGGAAGAAGAATATGATGAGGAAAGAATTAAATCTCGTGTATAAAAACACACTGCCCAGTGGTATCCTCTATGCGATCGTAGCCTGGGCAATGCGATCGCAGAGCTTTAAATGACCAGGCCATTATGGGCCTTCTGTGAAAACGCGGAGAGAGACCTGCGAACACACAGGGTAAAGAGTAGCTGGGCTGGCCCAAGGTTAGGCTCTTGTGAGAACGCGGGTGGGGTGTGCGATCGCACTGGGTCAAGAGCCCAACCCATTGCGATCGTGGTGACTTTTGTGCAAATGCAAAGGGCATTCACCACCCCTGCCCAGTTCATTCTATGAGATCACATCAGTGCACCTGCGATCGCACTAAAGGAAACCAGTCAGTGAAAAATCTGGTTTTTGAATTTAACTCCGAGGGGTCCGAAACTCACCCGAGCCCCTCGGGACCCCGTCCAAAGGCATTGGCAGTTCTGTATTCATTATACGGACTCGCTCGAATTTTCGGAACGTGAAAAACAACAACAAAACTAAGAATTCGACCCTAAAACCAAATTGAATCAAACTTTGAACTTAAAGTTCTAGAATTCTCTTTCAATGCGCCGAACCGAGCTATATTACTCGGAATGACACCAAATTGCGCAAGCAAGTCACACATGACATAACGGAACTATTCCCGATCTCGAAATTCCATTCGGACCTCGATAACACAAAAATATCTTCCTAACTAAATTTCAAACTTAAAGAAACTCTAATTTCGATATTGGGCGCCGAAACGCCCCCCGTTCATCCAAAACTCATTCCGAACATGTACCCAAGTCCGAAATCATCATACGAAGCTACCAGAATCGTCGAAACTCGATTCCGAGGTTGTTTACTCAAAATATTGACCGAAGTCAAACTTTGGCCTTAAAGGCCAACCTTAAGGAACCAAGTGTTCCAATGTTGCTCTAAACATATCTGAATCCCGGACCACCCGCCCCCGCAAGTCATAAACCACAATAAGCCGCTATGAGAAGTTTCATTCAGGGGAACGGGGTTCGATAACGCAAAATGACCGGTCGGGTCGTTACAAAATCATAACACAAAACCTCAAATTTTATTCTCTTAATTTGAAAGCAAAAACCTCAAATTTCATCTCAAAATTTCATGTTTTAAGTATTATTAATTCGTATAGATTCTTAAAATAATACCATAAATTAGTAAATAGCACTTACCCCTTAGTCTTATATAAATTTATTTGAAAGAATCATCCCTCACCAAGTCTTGGGTTCAGAATATGAGATAATTGGCTAAAATCTCAAAATTACAACAGAAAAATAGTCTATCAAGTGATTCGCATGTACGGATAAAAGGCTTGCATATGTGTGATCTACCGCACGTGCAACCAAACCATCACTTTTATGGAATCAGGTGTGCAAATATACTCGTAAGAGTCCAATCCCTTATGCACAACAACCTCCATATGAGCGGTCTCCCAGCTCCAAGCTTATTCTTCACTTATGTGCCCTTACAACCGCAGGTGCAACATCCCACTTGCGCACCAAACCTCGAAGATGCGACACGCCAGTATCAACATCACCAACTAGCTCCAAAATGTCCTGGAATTATTCCAAAACACACATGAGCCTCCCGGGACCCCTTACAATCATATCAACAAGTCGACATACGTAATTCAAAGGCCCAAAAAACCAAAAATAACAATAAAACCAAGAATTGACAATAAAAAGCCATATCGTAACTTTAAAACTTTTAACTTCACTAAACTTGTCCAAATCACTCTTAGACACTCTGGATCACAACCAAACTCCTCACACAAGTTCCAATAAATTAATTGAGCCTACCCCAAGTCCCGTATACCATTCAGCTCCCGATAACATTAATGTTAACTACCGGCCAATCCTTCGAATTCTCCAATTCTTTAAATTGACAACTTCCAATAAATAGAGTTTAACTTCTTCTAGGAATATCCCAAATAAAATCCGTACATACGCCTAAGTTAACCATACGAACCTATTTTAAGCATCAAATCACCAGTCTAAGGTCATTTGCACAAAAGACAAACCTTGGGCAATTCCTCCAATTTAAGGCTTCCAAAATGAACCTAAGTGGTTCAAATTATTCTCGAAATCTATGAAAATCATACCACACATCCCTGAAAATCATAAAACATCAAACACACATATGAGAAGCATCAAATTAGGAAAACGGGTTTGAAATCCTTAAAATGATCGGTCGGTTCGTTACATTCTCCATCTCATAAATAAATATTTATTCTCGAACGAATTTAGAAATGTACCTGAATTGCTAAAAAGATATGGATATATGTTGTGCATATCTGACTCGGTCTTCAAAGTAGCCTCCTCGCTCAGTTGACCTCTCCGAAGGACCTTCACTGACACAGTATCCTTAGACTTGAGCTTCTGAACCTTTATATCGAAAATGGCAATCGGCTCTTCTTCATAAGCCTGATTCTCATCCAATTACAATGTGATAAAGTCCAAAACATGTGACTTATATTTTGATGGTTTCGAAGCACATAATCATTATATCCTAGATGAAATCTAGACAGACTAGGAGGCGAAGTAAGTCCATGATCATCCTCGCCAACTCTCTCCAGCACCTTGAATGGACCAATAATTCTCGGGCTCAACTTGCCTTTCTTCCCAATCCTCATCATGCCCTACATAGGAGAAACTCTAAGAAGAACCTTCTTAACCTACATAAATTCCATATCGCGAACCTCTTTTCAGCAAAACTCTTCTTCCTGAATTGCGCAGTGTGAAGCCTCTCATGAATCAACTTCACCTTCTCCAAAGCATCACGTACCAAATCTACACCCAATAACATAGCCTCACCGGTCTCAAACCAACCAACAGAAGAACAACATAGACTTCCATATAAGGCCTCATACAGAGCCATATGGATACCAAAATGATAGTTGTTGTTTTAGGGAAACTACGCTAATGGTAGAAACTGGTCTAGTTGGCCTGCAAAATCAATAACAGAAGCTCACAACATATCCTTAAGGATCTTTCAGATCCTTTTGGAATTCCCATCGGTATGAGGTTAAAATGCAGTACTTAGCTCTACATACGTGCCAAACTCATCCTGCACAGCTATCCACAAGTGTGATGTATCTGAGTGCCCCAATCCGATATAATAGAAATGGGCACCATGCAAAGGAACAATCTTTCTGATGTAGATCTAACACAACTTCTCTGAATTGTAAGAGGCCATAACAAGAAAGAAATGCAGAGACTTGGTCAACTAATCCACAATGACCCAAACAACATCCAATTTTCTCAAAGTCCATGTCAAACCTACCACAAAGACAATAGTAATGCGCTCTCACTTCTAATATGGTATATTAATATTCTAAAGATAACCACCCAATTTCTGATGCTCATACTTGATCTATTGAAATGTCAAACACCATGAAATTATTCCCAATAGTGTCCTTCTTCATACTATGCCACTAGTAATGCTGCTTCGGATCATGATACATCTTCGTAGCACCTGATTGAATAGAATACCGCGAACTGTGAGCCTTATCAAGAATGAACTCTTTTAAGCCATCAACATTAGGAACACAAATCATACCCTAAATTCGCATAAAACCATCATCCCCAATAACCACCTTCTTAGCATCACCTCACTACACCATGTCCTTAATTACCAACCAATGCGGATCCTCCTAATAGTGACACTTGATATGCTCAAACAAGGACAACTGAACAACAATACAATCGAGAACTATACTAGGATCAGAAATATCCAGTCTCATAAATCTATTGGCAAAGACATTAACATCCATATCCAAAGGAATCTCCACAACTGGAAGTGTCAAACTCCCCGTGCTCTCTGCCTTCCTACTCAAGGAATTTGCTACCACATTTATCTTAATCGGATGGTACAATATAGTGATATCTCCTTCAATAACTACAACCACCTTTGTTGCCTCAAATTCAAATCCTTCTGCTTAAATAGATACTGAAGACTCTGATGATCAGTGTAAACATCACATGATACGTCATATAAGTAGTGTCTCCAAGTATTAATTGCATGCATAATAACTAACAATTCCAAGTCATGCACCAGACATTTCTTTTAATGGGGCTTCAACTGGCGCGACGCATAGACAATCACCTTAGCATCTTGCATCAGCAGAGACCCAAGGCCAACACGAAAAGCATCACAATAGACAGTATACATCCCCGATCTTAAGGGAAATACCAAAAATGAAGTTGTAGTAAAAATAGTCTTAAGCTTTTGAAAGATCTTCTCACACTCGTCAAACTATCTAAACAATGCGCCCTTCTAAGTCAACTTTGTCAATAGAGCTACAATAGACGAGAATCCTTCCACAAAGTGATGATAGTATCCATCCAAACCCATGAAACTCCTGATCTCAGTAGATTTAGAAGGTCTGGGCTAACCCTGAACTGCCTCAATCTTTTTCAGATCTATCTTTATTCTATCACTAGACACCACGTGGCCCAAGAATTCCATAGAATCCAAATAAAACTCACACTAGGAGAACTTAGCATACAACTTATTCTCCCTTAAAATCTGAAGCACAATCCTCAAATGCTTCTTGTGCTCCTCCTTACTACAGGAATATACCAAGATATCACTAACGAACATGATGCGGGGCTAGAATTCATAGCTTTAAGCTTTATATACCTTACATTTTATGTGATTTTGTGATAAAAATACACGTTATATGTGCATAATGGAGTCTATTTCATGTGTAGGTGAATTGGAGATGGAAGCCGAGCTAAATGGGTGCATAAACGTCAAAAATACGCTCAAAAATCGAAAAGGAGTGACCCGGGCAATACCCAGGCGTTTGGCCCCTAAAGCCAGGCATGCCCAGGCGTTAAGGGGGCGTTTGGCACTTAAGGCCAGGGTAACCCTGGCGTTAGGCCCCTAATGCCTGGCCTGCCCAGGCGTTAAGGGGGCGTTTGAGGCTTAACGCCTGGGTGCTTNTACCTTACATTTTATGTGCTTTTGTGATAAAAATACACGTTATATGTGCATAATGGAGTCTATTTCATGTGTAGGTGAATTGGAGATGGAAGCCGAGCTAAATGGGTGCATAAACGTCAAAAATACGCTCAAAAATCGAAAAGGAGTGACCCGGGCAATACCCAGGCGTTTGGCCCCTAAAGCCAGGCATGCCCAGGCGTTAAGGGGGCGTTTGGCACTTAAGGCCAGGGTAACCCTGGCGTTAGGCCCCTAATGCCTGGCCTGCCCAGGCGTTAAGGGGGCGTTTGAGGCTTAACGCCTGGGTGCTTGGTCCAGTCAACTCCGAGTTTTAAAGGTTTTTAAGTGTTTCCCGGTTGCAATAGAAGTCTCCTACACGTTTAGGATTTATCCCAAACATATAAATAGACCCAAAAACACAACTTTGGGGGGAGGATGCCATTTTTTGGAGAGAATATACACATAATATCATTGAAGAAGCAAAGGATTATCAGTTTTCTTCATCTTAATCTAGTATTTTCCATTGATGCAAAGACTTATGCAATTGTTTAATTCTAGTATGAGTGGCTAAACACCCATTGTTCTGGGGTTGTGGTTTAGCCATGAATATTGTTATTCGATATTAACTTAACCTAGATTTTAATTCGCTCAATATATGGTTGTTTCTTCAATTATGCATTTAATTTCTTAATTGTTTGCCCAACAATTTGGTTCTATATACTATCTATGTTATGCTTTAGAAAGCCGTATATAGATTAGAGAAGAATTGAAGAGAGCGCGATCTTAACCCTTCAGGGGAGCGGATTGGTGGTTAGGATATGAATATACCTAGTCACCGTGCTTAATTAAACATCTAAATCTTAGTGCGTTCTAATAGATTAATTTCATAGGAATATAGGCGTTAATCTATTGAGAATAGGCGAGTAGTACTTCGGGACAAGGCTAAGAGAGCAGTTATCGATTAATTAGCAACCATGAGTGAATTATATGGAAGAGAGAGTTAATTAGAATGCAATATGAATAGTGAATTGGTCATAACCCTGGAATATTTGTCTCTGTTGAATACACAACAATATTCTAGTTACTTGATCATTAGTTCATATAATCATAGAATAAATTAGTTATATTCTTGGACTTTGTTTTGGCTCGATTAAATAGCAATTAGAGTGATTCAATAAGTAGTTTGCGCAAGTCCCCGTGGGTTCGACATTCGATTTAACGTTATATTACTTGCTACGACCTTAATTGTTTATTTCCTTGAGTCTAACGTCACATGATTTTTGCTCTAATCTCAGGAACTTCGAGTGAATGCGTAGGGTCAGAAGCCAGGATAGACTTGATGGCTTTGATCCCGAACCTGAGAGATCATTTCACAGGAGATTGCGAGAAGTAAGAGATACAGACAATCTTCAGGACTTCATCTGATTTCCTGTGAACCTGGCAGAGGAACAACACATGGCGGTTCAGGAGGTGGCAATGCCAAGCATTGATAATGTCACCTCCAACATCGTGAAGCCCAGAATCACTGGGCACTTTGAGCTGAAACAGAGCATGATCCAACTACTTCATGCGAACAGGCAGTTTTTGGGTCTTCCACACAAGGATCCACAGCAGCACATTTTGAACTTCTTGGGGACTAGTGATACTTATATCACTAACGGGGTCACGCTAGATTATGTGAGGCTCACGCTTTTCCCATTCTCTATATTCGGCGAAGCAAAGTGATGGCTGAAGGCAGAACCAGCTAATTCCATCACAACATGGAACGATCTGGCGAGAAAATTTCTGTCAAGGTTTTACCCTTCAGGAAAGACCGCAAAGATCAGGAGTGAGATAGTCTCCTTTAGGCAGAAAACAGGTGAATCATTATATTTAGCATGGGAAAGGTTCAAGGGGCTACTCAGAGACTGTCCTCATCACAATAAGACAAACGAGGTGTTAGTACACACTTTCATTGAGGGACTCCATCCGCAAACAAAAATTATGGTAGATGCAGTAGCTGGAGGTCAGGTGTTGGAGAAGAATTATGATGAAATATTTTCATTATTGAAAAAGTTCTCCAAAAGCAATCCAGACTGGCAAGGTGAGATGGGGAGAAATATGGTTGAGAAATCACCAGGGGTTCTTGAACTAGATGTGGTTTCAGCATTGTTAGCCTAGATTTCCACATTGACTAACCAAGTCAATCAGATGAACCTGATCATTAACAAGAAACAATCTCAACCAGTGCAACAGACCCAACCAGTGCAACATATTCAGGTATTTGTTGAAGTCTATGGAGAGGGTCATTCAAGTGAGTTATGCCCAGTTAATCTAGAGTCTGTCTGCTTTGTGGGTAAAGCTAATAGGGGACAAGCAAATCAATATGGAAGCACCTATAACCCCAATTAGAGAAACCACCTAAACTTCTCTTGGGGTGGAAATCAGAGCCCTCAGCATAATTACAGGCATCCAGCAGCTCAACAGCAGTACAAACCACCTCAGGCTGAACCATCAGCAAGCCTTGAGGATATTATGAAGAGAATGATGAATGACCAACTTGCTTTTAATTAGAAAATAATGGCTGATCACCAAGCCCAGGCTGCAGCCATGAGAAACTTAGAACATCAAGTGGGGCAACTCGCCAGTTCTNTACAGGCATCCAGCACCTCAACAGCAGTACAAACCACCTCAGGCTGAACCATCAGCAAGCCTTGAGGATATTATGAAGAGAATGATGAATGACCAACTTGCTTTTAATTAGAAAATAATGGCTGATCACCAAGCCCAGGCTGCAGCCATGAGAAACTTAGAACATCAAGTGGGGCAACTCGCCAGTTCTCAAAATACCCGACCAATGGGGGCTCTACCAAGTGACACTGAAGCTAATCCTAAAGCACCTGTTAATGCTATATAATTGAGAAATGGCAAGCAATTGGAGACAGTCCAGCCCAGTCAGAGAAAGCAGGTAAATGTTGATGAGAGACCAACCACTATTGAAACAACTTCAGACAACCCGAAAGAATCAGATAAGCCAGCAACAGAGGCGAGTGGTGAGAAACCTCCACCATTTGTTTCACGACCACCCCCTCTATTCCCTCAAAGGTTGCAAAAGATGAAAGATAATGCATCATAATAAAAGTTCTGTTATCTCTTGAAGCAGGTACAAATCAATATTCCACGGGTAGACATTCTGCAGGAGGTACCCAAATATGCTAAGTGTATCAAGGACATTGTGGCAAATAAACGAAGGCTGACTGAGTTCGAAACAGTGGCACTCACTGAGGAAGTTAGCTCAAGAATTCAAAGCAAGCTACCTCATAAATTAAAAGATCCGGGTAGCTTTACTATCCAAATCTCAATTGGTAAACATGCAGTCGGGCGAGCTCTGTGCGATCTTGGGGAAAGTATTAATTTGATGCCACTATCAGTGTTCAAGTAGTTGGGATTGGGTGAACCACGCCCAACAACAGTGATTTTACAATTGGCTGACGCTCCCTAGCCCATCCCGAGGGAGTAATTCAAGATGTGCTGGTTCAGGTCGGATCATTCATATTCCTAGCTGATTTCATTATCTTGGACTATGAGCCTGATTTGGAAGTCCCATTTATTTTGGGGCGTCCATTCCTAGCTACAGGCCGAGCTATTATCGATGTGTGTAAAGGGAAGATGACAATGCGCATTGGTGATCGAGTGAAGGTGTTTAATGTTTAGATATTGAGAAAATTCTTGAGGTGTCCTACAGTTACCTCCACAGGCTAGGAAAATTTGAAGAGTTGAATAAGCCTGTTACTCTAACCCTTCCTAATCCATCTATTGAAGAGGCTCCAAATCTGGAACCCAAACCTCTTCCAGCACATTTACGCTATGCCAATTTGGGGAACTCTGAAACATTGCCCGTGATCATCTCATCCAGCCTGACCAATACACAAGAATAGAAATGTCTTAGGGTACTTCGTGAGCACAAAAAGGCGATTGGGTGGACCATCGCAGGTATTAAAGGTATCAGTCCATCATTTTGCATGCATAAAATATTTTTGGAAGACGAAATTTTCCCGAGTGTTGCGCAGCAAAGGAGGCTGAATCCCATTATGAAAGAAGTAGTGAAGAAAGAAGTCATAAAATTGCTGGGTGCAGGCATCATCTTTCCTATTTCTGACAGCAATTGGGTGAGCCAGTTCAATGTGTACCCAAAAAGGGAGGAATGACCGTGATTGAGAATGTGAAAAATGAGATAATTCCTACCCGCACTATCACGGGTTGGAGAGTTTGCATAGATTATCGAAGGCTCAACAAAGCAACCAACAAGAATCATTTTCCACTCCTATTCATTGATTAAATGCTGGACAGGTTAGCAGTGCATGAATATTATTGCTTTCTGGATGGGTATTTAGGTTACAATCAAATTGTCATATGCCAAGAGGATCAGGAGAAGAACACCTTTACTTGCCCTTATGGCACCTTCGCCTTCAAGTGAATGCCATTTGGTCTTTACAATGCACCAGCCACCTTCCAGAGATGTATGATGGTGATTTTCACCGACATGGTGGAAAAATTCGTAGAAGTGTTTATGGATGACATCACAGTCTTTGGGGCATCTTACGATGACTGTTTGAATAACCTGAGCATGGTGTTGGCCAGTTGTGAAGAAAAAAATCTGGTGTTAAATTGGGAGAAGTGTCACTTCATGGTGCAGGAAGGCATTGTCTTGGGTCATAGAATATCTAAAAGTGGCATCGAAGTTGATAAGGCAAAAGTGGAGGTAGTTTCTCCAAATTCAGTGAAGGGTGTCCGGAGTTTCTTGGGACACGCAGGATTTTATAGGCGATTTATTAATTATTTCTCTAAAATTGCTACTCCATTGTGCAGGTTGCTGGAAAAAGATATCAAGTTTAATTTTGATGCACCCTGCCTGAAGGCATTTGAGGAGCTCAAGAAGAAGTTGGTAACTGTCCCCATAATTGTTGCACCTGATTGGTCACTACCATTTGAACTTATGTGTGATGCAAGTGACCATGCAATTGGGGCAGTGCTACGCCAAAGGAAAGACAATGTGTTTTATTCCATCTACTATGCGAGTAAGACCCTCGATGATGCACAACAAAATTACACCACCACTGAAAAGGAGATGTTAGCTGTGGTGTGCGCCTTTGAAAAATTCTGGGCATACTTGGTGGGCACAAAAGTTATTGTCCACACAGATCACGCAGCAATTAGGTATTTACTTACAAAGAAGGAGTCTAAAGCTAGATTGATGCGCTGTGTTTTATTATTGCAGGAATTTGATGTTGAAATAAGAGACCGAAAGGGCACTGATAACCAAGTAGCTGACCACCTGCCAAGGCTGGAAAATCATGATCATGTTGAGGAGAGTGGAGATATTAAAGAAGTCTTTCCTGATGAGCAACTTTTTTCTATAACCCAAGACCCTCCTCCATGGTATGCCGATTATGTGAATTATTTGGTGAGTGGGGTACTTCCCCCGGAAATAAAATCTAAATCAAGGAAAAGGTTCTTACACGATGTGAAATTTTACCACTGGGATGAGCCCTACCTGTACAAAGAATGTGGTGATCAGTTAATGAGGAAATGCATTCCTGGTGTAGAAGTGGAACGGGTGTTGTACGATTGCCATGCATCACCATATGGAGGTCATCATGGTGGCGATCGAACGGCAGAAAAATTGCTACAATCTAGGTTCTTTTGGCCAACACTATTCAAAGATGCCCACGCATTTGTTAAAAAGTGTGACCAATGCCAGAGAACATGAACGATAACAAGGAAACATGAGATGCCTTTGAATAATATGTTGGAGGTAGAGATTTTTGATGTATGGGGGATAGATTTTATGGGTCCATTCCCATCATCCAGGGGACATAAATACAATTTGGTAGCAGTTGACTACGTGTCGAAATGGGTGGAGGAAATTGCATTGCCGACNACGGGGTCCGTCATCGAGTTGCAACAACATATCACCCTCAAACAAGTGGACAAGCAGAGGTATACAATAGAGAAATCAAGAAAATACTAGAGAAAACAGTGAGTGTGAACAGGAAAGATTGGGCTGCTAAGTTAGATGACGCTTTATGGGCATACAAAACAGCTTACAAGACACCAATTGGGGCATCACTGTACAAGCTGGTCTATGGGAAGGCATGTCACCTGCCCATAGAGCTTGAACACAAGGCGTATTGGGCCATCAAGAAGTTAAACATGAACCTTGAAGCCGCGGGTGAGAAAAGAATGTTGAAGTTGGATGAATTGGATGAGTTCAGGTTGCACTCATACGAAAATGCCAAACTTTACAAAGAAAAGACCAAGAGATGTCATGACAAACATATACATCTGCGTCATTTTGAGCGGGGCCAACAGGTACTATTATTCAATTCTATGCTTAGACTGTTTCCTAGAAAGCTGAAATTGAGATGGTCAGGCCCGTTTGAAATAGTGAGAGTCACTCCATATGGTGCAATTGAATTGCGAGCTATACATGGTGAAAGAACATTTTTAGTGAATGGGCATAGAGTCAAACATTATTGGGGTGGTACCATAAATCGTGAGAAGACCAAAGTCGTGCTCGCTGATGACTGAGGCGAGGTTTTGCATCATGCTGCGACGTTAAATCAGGCGCTTCATAGGAGGCAACCTATTGACTTGTTGTAATCATCGTGCCACGACATTAACGAAGGCGCTTATTGGGAGGCAACCCAATACTTAGTTAAATCTTAACATAGCTTGAAGAATTTCATATAATTATAGGTACTAACGAGCTTGCGAGTGCATTCAAGTGAAAGGAGCAGTGTTCGTGCATGACGGTAGGTGAGACGAAGGACAGGGGGTACCTGGTGTTTCAGCCCTAACGCCTGGGAAACGCCAGGGCAGGCTGGGCATTTCAGCCCTAACGCTTATCAAACGCCAGGGTGGGCTGAGCGTTTGGGATCCAACGCTTGGCTAACGCCTGTGGGTCCGATATTTAAGACTAAAACGCACGCCTAACGCCCGGTAAGTATCTTCTTCTAATTTTTTTCATCTCCCATCTCCCTCTCAAGCAAGAGTTTGCTCCCAAGAACACAAACAACTTACACAAACAACGAATTTCTCTCACTCTCACACTACAACACATAGATTACACACACATGTACACACCCACATCAACTCTACACCTACAGCACACACAAGTCTGCACAGGCTCAATTTCGGGGCTCACCTCATCAAATTAACATTCATCAATTGTTGAGGTATGATTTTATCCGTATTCTGTGTAAATTTGACTTGGGTGTTACAATTATATATGGTGTAACCATGATTCATGGTGGTTCCTTATGGGTTTATGAATTTCATGGTCATATGGTATGTTATTTTGCATCCCAATTCCTGAAACACTCTAGGAATGGGTTGCATTTGTTAAACTAAGTGGTATTATGGAACCCCACCCAGATGTGGGTACATGAGGAAGTCCCTCAATTCTATAAGAGATCTCATGGCATTGTGCACGCCAAGTGCTCGATATAATGCCTAAATAGAAATACATATCCTATTTGGAGCCCGAGTCTCCGGGAAACATCCCACTAGTATCACGCATTGTCAATTCCATGAAATTTTAAGTATGAAGAAGCTCACGAGAAATCCTTTCGGTGAATTATTCATTAACGTACGAAGGTGAAGTCTGAGTAACCTTTGGAAAGCTTATGTACACACTTTGTGACACCCACTAACTACTGATCATATGTGCAGGAAAAAAAATGCTACCCAGAAGACCCACTGGCAAGGGTAAGGCCACGTTGTCGGCCCCAGCTACAAGCAACGCAAACCCCCCACACCCCCAAAAGAAAAGAAAAGAGGGGATACTACTTCCAGTATGATTTGTGAGGAAGCAGTAGCTGCTGTCGCTGCTATGAGACAGCGACCCACTGGTGAAAGGGAATATGTTCTCAACAGCATACCAGTGCAATCTAGGAAATGGTATGCACGCGGAAAACCTAAGCATGTTCACCCTGAAGGGGCTATTAAGATAAAAATTCCCAGCGATTTGGCGGAGCATCCATAAGTTGGGGCTGAGATATGTGTTCAGACACAATGGTGACATCAACCTCAACTTAGTCCGAGAATTCTACGCAGGGTTTGACCCTAAGGAAAAGAACGGATTGGTGCCAAGTCGTGGGCACTTGGTAGATTTTTCGGCCAAGGCCATTTGTGACTTCCTAGGTCCACCAAATGTTCCGGTGGGGCCTACAGAGAAGTTCATCCGCCAGCCCAACTATAGAGAGGTGAGGCGCACACTTTGTGGGGTTGATTCCACAGCTGCTTGGGTTCGGGATAGAGCCACAAATCGCTATAAAAGATTTCCAAAGAAGAAAATGAAGGCTGAGACCTAGGTGTGGCTTAAAGTGATTAATGCACAGATACTACCATGAAACCATGACACCTTAAACAGTAGAGAGAGGATTTGTGTGCTCTACTTCCTCATGACGGGGTAGAGGGTAAATGTGGGTCAAATGATGCACTATCAAATGGGGTTGGTGCGTTCGAGCAATAGAATTGATCGAATACCATTCCCTAATTTCATAACTCAGTTCCTGATAAATGAGAATGTAGCGGTTGAGAAAAACTTTGACCATACCATTGATCAATTCCAACGAGAGATTGACATCTCTCGCCTAAGACTAAAGGAAGAGCCCTCCCTGACCAATGTAGAGTGCAATGTGCGGGACGACAGCTTCATAGCCCATCTTTATGGGATGATGGATTTGCAGTTGTGAATAGGAGATCCGCCAGCGTCAGCTGATGAGAGAGTTAAATTGGATGACAGGTACCCGCTAAATGCTCATGTGATACAGATGATTGGAGCGGGTGAGGTATACAGGCTCCGTGATGATGAGGATATCAACACTCCTGATGACTCTGATGTAGAGCCAATGCGCTCGGATGAGGAAGATGATGACGAAGATGAGCATGAGGAGGAGTGAAGAGCGTCAGATGATGATGACGCTGAATGATCAGGGAGTTCCTTGTACCTTTCTTCTATTACTGCTTTTGTCTCTATATAATGCATTGGGGACACTGCATGGATTAAGTGTGGGGTGTGTATGTTGTATTTTGTTGTAATTACGAAGTGTGGAATTGTTGTACTGTATGTGGTTTTGTAATGTTGTAGTTGTATTCATGATAAGTAAATGATCTTTCTGTTAAGTCTTGTAGGTTTAAAAAAAAACAAAAACTAAAACCAAAAAAAAAAAAAAAAAACTTTTTGGACTTTTCCCGACGATGGACCTCTTAGACAGTTCTCTTGAGGGAAGTAAGTCTAAAGAAAATACAAAAAAGATTTATTTCTTTTAGGTAGTGTAGTAATTCCCCCTTGGTTTTTCTTTGGACCACGGTTCTTTTCCAAGGATGTAACTTGAATCGAGTAATTTAAATTAATATTTATTTTTGTTTTTAGAGTAGCTATGAAGAAACTGAGTAACTTAGAAATACCCATTTACATGGTTGATGCTGACATATTAGGCTATGACATACATTCTGATTTCCCTTATATTTGGTTTGACATGTGATGCCTGAGTAAAATCAATAGCCTATCTTGTGACGCTTTAGCTCAGTTGTTTGACTTGTATGCTACATAGTGTAATATTTCTTAATTCTCTCAATTTTGTGTGCTTGCTTGACTTGAGAGTTCAATAAAGCCGTTGTGGTTGAGTCATGTGCAATGTGTGAGTGAGGTATAGTGATTGTCTATGCTATCCTGTGTAGTCTAGAACTTGCCCCGTGTGTTAATCTAAGCGAAATTGTAGGTTATGCTAGTCTAGGAGATGACGTAGGCATTTTCTTGCTTGATCATGGATGTGCTTGTCACATAAGAATTACATTTTCCATTGCTAGCCCCTTTGAGCCGTTTGACCTTTTCTTTGGTACCCACATTACAAGCCGTATCTCTATCTTGTTCTTAATTTGAGATTTTTACACCTTTTCCTCCTAAGGAACTTAGTCGCTAAAAGAAGTAAGGTGGGATATTGGGAAATAGTTTTTGAGTGGAGCCATGGAAAGACTTGTTAGTTCACAAACAAAATTGTATTCAAGAGTCACTAGCCATTGAATCTTCATGTATGGAGTGTGTGTAAAAAATAAGAAAAAAAGAAAAAAAAAGGATATGTACAAAAAGATACACACCTCCAAATTTTATTAGTTGTGCTAGTGAGAATATAGAAGTGCTTAATTGAAAAAGGGCTATGTTGAATATGAATTGTGGCAAGGGAATTGGTTGAGAAGAATATGTGTTGATTTGTGAAAGTAGTGTATTAAAGTGCTTAGGAGGGTTAGTCACTATTCCTAAATATATCCTACCCGTCCCTTAGCCTACATTACAACCTTAAAAGTCCTAATTGATCCTAGACTTGGCTAACTTGAATTAGTGGAGATCTACATTACGAGCAAGCTTATGGTACGACCACGGGATGCATATGAATTATTTGTGAGAGTGAGTGAATTTGTTCAGTTGTGTGACGTCCTTAAATAATGTTCAAAAGTATATTTGAATGTGAAATTTTGTATGTTCATACTTGATTGTCGGTATCGATCATAGTTAAGGGGTAATGTGTGTGATTGAGAAGTAAAATACTCCTTGTTAATGAAATGTGTACGTGTTAAAGGATATTGCTCAAGGACGAGAAAGAGTCTAAGTGTGGGGTGTTGATGCGTGGCTAGAATTCATAGTTTTAAGCATTATATACCTTACATTTTATGTGCTTTTGTGATAAAAATACACGTTATATATGCATAATGGAGTCTATTTCATGTGTAGGTGAATTGGAGATGGAAGCCAAGCTAAATGGGTGCATACGTCAAAAATACGCTCAAGAGTCGAAAAGGAGTGACCCGGGCCCGGGCGTTTGGCCCCTAAAGCCAGGCATGCCCAGGCGTTAAGGAGGTATTTGGCCCTTAAGGTCAGGGTGACCCTGGCATTAGCTAGGCGTTAGGCCCTAACGCCAGGCCTGCCCAGGCGTTAAGGGGGTGTTTGAGGCTTAACGCCTGGGTGCCTGGTCCAGTCAACTCCAAGTTTTAAACTTTTTAAAGTGTTTCCCAGTTTGAATAGAAGTCTCCTACACGTTTAGGGTTTATCCCAAACATATAAATAGACCCAAAAACACAACTTTGGGGGGAGGATGCCATTTCTTGGAGATAATATACACACAAGATCATTGAAGAAGCAAAGGATTATCAGTTTTCTTCATCTTAATCTAGTATTTTCCATTGATGCAAAGACTTATGCAATTGTTTAATTCTAGTATAAGTGGCTAAACACCCATTGTTCTGGGGTTGTGGTTTAGCCATTAATATTGTTATTCGATATTAACTTAACCTTGATTTTAATTCGCTCAATATATGGTTGTTATTTCCATTCTGCATTTAATTGCTTAATTGTTTGGCCATCAATTTGGTTCTATATACTATCTATGTTATGCTTGGGAAATCCGTATATAGATTAGAGAAGAATTGGAGAGAGCGCGATCTTAACCCTTCAGGGGAGCGAATTTGTGGTTAGGATAGGAATATACCTAGTCACCGTGCTTAATTAAACATCGAAATCTTAGTGCGTTCTAATAGATTAATTTCATAGGAATATAGGCGTTAATCTATTGAGAATATGCGATTAGTAATTCGGAAGAAGGCTACGAGAGCAATTATCGATTAATTAGCAACCATGAGTGAATTATATGGAAGGGAGAGTTATTTAGAATGCAATATGAATGGTGAATTGATCACAACCCCGGAATATTTGTCTCTATTGAAAACACAACAATATTTTCGTTGCTTGATAATTAGTTCATATAATCATAGAATAAATTAGTTATATTCTTAGATTTTGTTTTGGCTCGATTAAATAGAAATTAGAGTGATTCAATAAGTAGTTTACGCAAGTTCCTATGGGTTCGACATTGCATTTAACATTATATTACTTGCTACGACCACGTATACTTGCGTGTGCGGTTTGGGACCAACGGAACACAAGAACAAAAGAATACAAATAAGGTTAGAACACATTGTTCATCAAGTGCATGAAAGTTGTTGGGCATTAGTCAAACCAAAAGACATTACCAAGAATTCATAATGCCCATCGCAAGTCCTGGAAGCTATCTTAGGGATGTTTGAAGCCCTAATCTTTAACTGATGAAAAATCAATTTCAAGTCAATCTCCGAGAATACCCTTGCACCCTGAAGCTGGTCAAACGAATCAACAGTATGAGGCAATGCATACTTGTTCTTGGTGGTAAACTTGTTCAATTGCATATAATCAATGCAAATCCTCATGGAAACATCCTTGTTCTTCACAAACAATGCTGATGCACCCCAAGGAGAAACACATGGCCGGATGAATCCCTTATCCAACAACTCCTACATCTTTTTTTTCAACTAAATTTGAGTCATGCAATACAATAGAATACATATGGGCTGAGTGACCGACACCAAATCAATATTCCTATTGGGTTGCATGCCCGATAGGTCTATGGGAAACACATCTAAAAACTCTCTCATTATGGGGACTAAATTAATCGTATGAGTACCAACATTGACATCTCTAACAAAGGCCACATATTCCAAACACCCATTCTTAACCATCAGTTGAGTCTTTAAAAATGACATCATCCTATAAGGAGTATGACCAAAAGAACCCCTCCAATCCAACCTTGGAAACCCCGACATAGCCAAAGTCAGGGTTTTAGCGTGACAATAAAGAATAGTATGGTACGTAGATAACCAATCCATACCCAGAATTACCTCAAAATCAACGATTACGCAACAGAAGATCAATTCTAGTCTCATAACCCTCAATAGTAACCAAGCAAGAATGATATACATGATCCACCATAATAGAATCACCAACAGGTGTAGATACATGAATAGGAATATCAAGAGAACCACGAGGCATATCAAAATATAAAGAAAATAAGAATAACACATACAAATAAGTAGACTCGGATAAAAAAATACTGAAGCATTTCAAAGACAAATTGAAACAATACTTGTAATGATTGCATCAGATGCAATCGTCTCAGGCCTACTAGGGAAAACATAACAACGAGCATGATCTCTACCTCTAGGACGACCTCTACTTGTCTGCCCTCTACCTCTAGCTGGCTGTGTAAGTTGTAGGTTAAATGGTTGGAAATCGTAGTCTAGGTGCCCTGCTGAGGTGCACTCATCTGAAGCCTAGGAAAATCCCTTCTCATGTGACTCCAATCCCCACACTCAAAGCAAGCTCTTAGCTGGCGTGGTTGTTGGGACAGATCCTACCCCCAGTGATTAGAATAACCACTATAAGAACCATGTGTGGAAGGTGCATTTAATGATGACTGCCTTGGATGAGTAACTGAAACCCATGGCTAGCTGGACTGAAGTTTGAAGTGTTGACTGAACTGGCTTACTGGAGTAGCCTCTACCATGATAGACCTTGCCCCTGGAGTAGGCACCACTAAATCATCCAATGCAATGAGGCTTTTGGCCTCTCTGTCCTCCCTCTTCTTCCTGTGAATACACTTCACCCTACTTGAACTCTCTATAGCCTAGTGAAAGGTAGTTTGAGTCTCAACCTCTTGTGGCATCCCAAACCTAAGACTGTAGCTAAGACCCTCAATAAATCAACATACCGTGTTCTTCTTATTAGGAACGAAAAAAGCTTCATTGCGTGACAAACTCTATGAACCTTGTCTCATATTGGGTGCCTGAATACCCTCCTACTGAAAGTGGTCAAACTGGTTGCGCAACTCATCCCTCTTGGTGATTTGAATGAACTTATGTAAGAAGAGAATAGAAAATTGACCCCATGTGAGAGGAAATGGCTATACTGGTCTTCCCTACTCATATATATGCCACCACTTCTTGGTATGCCTTCTCAACTAATATGTGGTGAAATAAACTCTATTGGACTCCACTGTCCCAAATTACATAGAATCTCATGACATCTGCCAAAGAACTCTTGCGCATCAGTTATGGGATCTCCTGTATAACATGGTATATCTATCTAGAACTAATACATCCTCTTCTGATCCTCAACAGTCATAGAAGGCCTAATCTCAAATCTAACTGCGGGAATAAGCTGAACCGTCCTAACTGGTAGAACAACTAGAATTCCTGGACTTTGAAACATAGTAATGTCCTGCTTCGGAGTGTTAATAGCTAGGGTCCGTGCTCCCCCTAAAGTATACCAAGTAAATTCTATCATTGGAAGTATACATGCATGTGCTAAACAATTAAAGTAACTCAAGACGCATACCATAGTGTCCTGAAGCACTAGGTAGCACTAAAACCCTCGTGAACCTGAGTCGAATTGGGTGGAACATCGGGTCCCTGAGCCTGATCCTCAACTGGAGCTAATAGTGGCTCCTCAGAAATTGATCTAACATGTGCACAAAGAAATCGCAAGGGCTCCACCTCTCACGGTGCGTCCATACGTGCTCTTTTCTGAACTCTACCCCTGCCCCAGCCTCGGCCTCTCCCGACCCAAGCATATGGTACTGGAACCCACTCAGCTACTTCGGAAGAATGTGTTCTCACCATCATGTACAAGAACAAAAGAGAAAATATCCAAACTTTAGGATGATATGAAGTCGCATGATAGAGGTAAGAAGAAAGTGAAGTTTCCTAATTGTCCAATTGCATCCCGAAGATAAGTATAGACGTCTCTGTACAGATCCACAAGATTCTACTAGACATGCGCATAACCCATAGAACCTACGGAACTAAAGCTCTGATACAAACTCTATCATTACCCAAAATCTACCAGCCATCATGATGTCACCTACCCTCAAACACTAGGTAAGACAATTTATAACACAAATCAAATCCGACGAAACAAAACATACTTGAACATAAATAGCAAAACAAATCTTCAACAATAGATAGTACAAGATACTACAAAAACTCTCAAAAAACCTAGTAGTACGGAGACATAAGCTCTAAAATAAAATACATATAAAATCTCCCCAATAATACAACACGATATGCATGGATAGACAACAATATGAAAGATAGGGAAGGGGGACTCCAAGGGTCTGCGAGCGAATATGCAACACCATGATAGCTAGAAAGCTCTCTCCTGAAGTCTGGTACTGCAAACTCCTAGATGTACACAAAATATGCATAAATGTGGTATGAGCATGGGAAAACGTATACTCAGTAAGTATCAAGGCTAACCTTGTTGAAGTAGTGACGAAGTTCAAGTCAGGTGATACTCACCAATCAAATAAACATGTGCAATTCATAATTATTCACAACAAAATATAACAAAAGATACAACATCGTCAAATATCATATCAAGAGCTATCAACTCAACATGGATATTAAATCTTGATTAACAAGTCATCGATATATAATAGAGGCATCGATTAGCATGTTAGAATTCAACATACAAATATATGGAATGCATAATAAGTCATAAAGGATTCACTTGCATGGTAAAAGTTTCTACTTTTATGTTCAAAACTATCCATCTGTCAATTTATGACAATCCGCGTGTGGCCATCAAGAGAGAAATGTTAGAAGACGACCCTAGGGGATTGATCCAAATCCACTAGTTGCAGGGTATATAACATGTGCCATAATAGTAATAATATTATCATAATCGCACGACAAAAACCTTATGCCACACCAATAACAATACCACAAAAACTGCACGAAAGCAACCTCGTGCCATTTTCAATTCAACGCGCTCAATATGCCCATATTTTCCTTAATCATAACAATCCGAAATAACATTTTATCATAAAAGAGACATATGCTCACAATTTATCAATAAGGTGAACAAGGACATAATAATAATAAGGTACATATGTGTGCAAGATATGTGAAACATGACTGCAACTAAATCAATTATATCCCTAATTTCATAAATAGCCCTTCTTGGCCAAATAAGAGATAAGAATCCTAATCATGATTATTAGAAAGAAGGAATAAGCTCACATATAGTTATATAAATGATTAATTCATGAGCATAGAAAGCACACAATCCAAACAAAGAATAAAAAATCCTAAAGTCTAATTCAGTCATGAATCATACATAGCACCATTATATACTCTAGTAATCTCACATATACGCCGCTTTTCACACATCTCAATTAGAAAAATAAGGTCATATCCTAAGGGTTATTCCCTCACAATAAGGTTATGCAAAATACTTATCTTAGCAATACAAATCAACATCCCAAGATCTTATTCCTTTATAAATCACCTCAACCGGCTCGAATCTAGACAAATACTACTCAATATTGTTTGACAACATAATAGGAATAAATTCCAAATAATAAAGCCTCAAACTTTATTAAATTGTCAAAAGGCCAATCAAAGTTAACCCGAGTCCACATGGTCTCCGACCCTAGAGTAGATCTCGTTTACCCATAATCCCACGAGTCCAAATATGTATTTAGTTTTCAAATCCAAACTCAAATTATAGCTCAAAACCTCAATTTTTACTCTCTTAAATTGTAGGGAAACCCCCCAAATTTCATCCTCAAATTTCATATTTTATGGGTTAATAATCCATATAGATTCTTGAAATAATATCCATAATGAGTAAAAATGACTTACCCCTTAGTGTAGTATGAAAATCTCCGTGAACAAATTTCTCTATCCAAGTAAAGTGTTCAAAATATGAGAGAATGGGCTATAATATCTGAATTCCAACATAAAAATAGTGTATCCAGCGATTTTCCATATGCGGATAAAAGGCTCGTATCTGTGAGCTTGCTTGTGCAGCCAAAGGCTCGCATCTGCAAGATTCCACCCCTCTACTATACCTCGCACCTAATTCAAAACCATCATTTCTGCGGAATTGCAGGTGCGCACATACACTAGCAGGTGCACAGTCGCTTTTGTGCAACAACCTCTGCAGAAGGGGTATCCTAGCATCAATCATGTCCTTCAATTATAAGCCCTTATGACCACAGGTATTAGATTGCACGTACACACCAAACCTTCCATATGCGACACACCAGCATCATCAACACCAACTAGCTCCAAAAAGATCTAGAATCATTTTGAAACACACCCCAGCCTTCCGGAACCTCGTCCAATCATGCCAACAAATCCAAATACCTAATATAAACTTATTCAAATGCCAGAAACATCATGAACCGACAATCAAACACTATCTCTTTACTTCAAAACTTTTCAATTTCTATGAACATTTCCAAATCACTCTTAGACATATCCGATCACAACTGAACTTCTCACACAAGTTCCAAACAACTAATTGAGCCAATTGCGTGTTCTATAATATCGTTCGGAACCGAATAATATCAAATTCAACAACTGGTCAAATCCATAAACTCTCAAATTCTTCAAATTGCCAACTTCTAACAAATAGAGTCTAATTATTCTAGGAACAACCAAAACTAAATATGAACATATGTATAAGTACAAAATCACCATATGAACCTACTAAAACCATCAAATCCCTAGTCCGAGGTCATTTGTACAAGAGAAACCTTGGTCAACTCTTCCAACTTAAGGCTTCCAAAATGAACCTTACTGTTTCAACTAATTCCCGAGCCCCATGAAAACCAAACCACCCATCCCCGCAAGTCATAAATATCTACACATACGGGAACTGTCATATAGGAAATATAGGTTTCAAATGCTCAAAATGAGCGGTCGGATCATTGCAGGTTCGGGGTGTTCGGGAAGGTATTTTTACGTAAAATTAGAAATGAAAAGTCCACAAGTTCAACCATTTTCTTTAACTTAAACCATTTTTTAGCACTTGTATATTTAGCTTCTTTTCATGCTTAGGGTTTAATTTAGCAGTTTGGGAGCTAGAGAGGTCGAATTGAGGCGATTGTTTAGAAGATTTTTATCTACTTTATTGGGGTAAATAATTCTAACTTGAATCTATCAAAGGGTAAAAAATGAGATTTGAACCTAAATTTAAGAAAGTGAATTTGGATTCAAACATAGAAACAAATGATACATTTGGATCGGAAAAGCTATGAATCACTGAGATTTGACTCTCATTTCGGGGATTGACCACTTGGGTCCGAGATTGACTTTTGTTTACTTTTATTGATTTTGATCCAGGCATATTCTTTGCATATTAAATGAGTCATGTTGGCTATATTTTGTTTCGTAAGCATTATTTTGCAAGATTGTGGATGTTTATAGGCCATAGACCAAGAAAAAGGTGTTTTTGAAGCTTGAATATTTGGATAAGTATCTTGCTTATGTCACGACCCAAAAATTCATCGCATGTGTCGTGATTGCATCTAGTCTCTAAGACTAGGTAAGCCGATTACTAACAATATTTAAGCCAGTTTTTAACAATGATAATTTGAAACATAGTTTAATATAAATGTTTAAACAAAAGCGGAATAAGCCTACCTGAAAATAATCATAGTAACCTCACAAGACTAGTAATACAGATTAATGAAATCTAATTGAATACATGGAATGATCTCAAGGATCAAAATTAAATATTGTTTAGAGGACAAACTGACAGTACAATGTAAGGAAAGGACTCCGAGGGACAGCGACGACCAAACAACTACCTTGAATCCTCGCGATCAACAAGCTAACTTTGCCGAGTCCGATATCTACATTACCTGGCTCTGCAGAAAAATCTGCACAAGTGTAGTATGAGTACACCACGGTCAGTACCCAGTAAGTATCAAGACTAACCTTATTTTTAGAGTAGTGACGAGGTACAGTCAAGGCACTTACTAGAAGAAATAACATGTGCAATATAGAAGTACACATCTAATAATGGAAAACGGAAATCAGTAGATGGAAACAACAATCAGCAAGTGATATAAATAGTAAAGCAATAAGAACACCGTGATGTATCGTTCAAACCAAATATGGAATCACAAAAGACAACCAATTAATCAAGCCCTTCTATCACAAGTTTTGTATACGGTTAAATTCGAGCATGTCCAATTTTATGGGATCGAGGGTCTGCCTCGAGGTTAAGTTCATATTGAAGCGAGCTCGAGCTCGAATACACGAAGAATGAAGGATCTAGATCGAGCAAGACCAACATCGAGCAACGAAATAGTGACATATTAGTGATGGACCACAAATCTCGGTGGGAATCTCGGAACCGATAAAACCGCTAACGGTTATTGATACCAATCAGGGATTTTACTTCCGATATTAGAGTTATACCTTATTTAGGATTCCTCTACTATATAAAGTGGAACCCTGTTCATTTATAAGGATATGCACTTAGTGAGAAATAATAAGACGCTGCTCTTTTACTTGCTTACAACTGACTATTGTTCTCATTGTTCATATTGTTCTTAACACTTGATCTCGAGCCTGTTCCAATCGAGGTAGATAGCTTGCAATGACACTGGTTTGATTATTCTTAATCGTTTAAATTCATTTATTTATCCAGTCATTTATCAATTGATACTGAATCAGATCACGTATCCTTATAATCACATTACAAGTTTAATTATTACTCGTATTTCGAGGTAAACAGTTTGGCGCCCACCATGGGGCTAAGGATAATAGTGATTGTTAAGTGCTAATTCTGGTAAAACACACTATTTTACACTTTTTTCTTGTCAAGAATTTTTTTTCAGGTTAAATCATGTCAAACTCATAAAACACAGCTACACACGATGACAAAAGCCTCGGACTCCACGGGGAAAATGAGAATGTTATCGCTCTAAGAAACGAGGTGCCACTGATTTACCTCGGAGGGGCATCGTCCGTCAACCCAGTGGACTTCAAGTCATATGTTACTTTGAATGCAGATTTAGGCGTAGACCCCGAAGGAAGTGCACATAGAGAGGGTCGAACTGACGGTTGAGGTACACAGGGCAGAGAAGACGAGTGGGTCAGTCTCCAAGTAATATTTGAAATGCTTCAAGCCCAACAAAATGCCATTGCTCAGTTGCAAAATCAACACAGGGCACCATATAGAGTTGAACATAAGATTACTCGTCGTACCGAGCCAATGCCTGAAAGATAAAGTTATAATACTTCAACAACCAACCCTGTTATAATGAGGATGCTCGAGGAGCTTACTAAAAGAATAGAATCAGGAGAAAAGAAAATCGAGGCCAACGACAAGAAGGTGGAAGCTTATAACTCTCGAGTTGACTAGATACTGGGGGACCACCGAACTTAAAGGGAATGGACTTCAAGAAGTTTGTGCGAAAACCATTCCCTCCGAGTGCAGCTCCGAAGCCCATCCCAAAGAAGTTTCGTATGCCCGATATACCTAAATACAACGGGACCTCTAACCCAAATGAGCATGTTACTTCTTACACCTACGCCATAAAAGGAAACAATTTGGAAGATCAGGAAATCGAGTCCGTATTGCTGAAGATGTTTGGGGAGACCCTATCGAAGAGAGTTATGATTTGGTATCACAACTTGCCACCAAATTATATCGATTTGTTCGCCATGTTAGAAGATTCGTTTGTAAAAGCACAAGGTTGGGCAATAAAGGTTGAAACGAGAAAATCAGACCTCTTCAAAGTGAAGCAGAGGGATAACGAGATGCTAAGGGAGTTCGTATCTCCATTCCAAATGGAATGTCTGGAATTACCACAAGCCAATGATGATTGGGTTGTTGAAGCTTTCACCCAAGGATTAAACAAGCGGAGTTCTATCACATCATGCCAGTTGAAATAGAATTTAATCGTGTACCCAGCTGTCTCTTGGACAGATGTTCACAACCGATATCAGTCGAAGATCAAGGTCGAGGACGACCAATTGGCATCCCCCTCGGGTCCAGTACATCCAAACCGATCGGCAGGTAAAAATAAGAGAGATGTTGATAGGGAATCAAGGTCGAATAAAGATCGGTACCAGCCATATATTGCAGATCGAAGGAATAGCGGTTCGGGACGCAACTCTGCCAGGAAGGATTGGAGGGGTGACCGAGGGAAGAAATCTCGGGGACTTATGAGTAATACCGGCTTCGACAAATATGCTGATCCCACAGAAGCACGTCAGCTATCAAAGTATAATTTCAGCGTCGATGCATCAGGGATTGTATTGACTATCGGAAGGATTAAAGACACTAGGTGGCCTAGATCTATATCGACAGATCCTTCTTAGAGGAACCCAAATTTAACGTGTAAGTATCATGGCACTCATGGCCATTGGACCGAAGACTGCAGACAGCTGAGGAATGAGGTAGCTCGATTATTCAACGAAGGCCATCTTCGAGAGTTCCTTAGTGATCGAGCTAAAAATCACTTCAGGGTATGAGACGCCAATAGAAAGAATGAGCAAGAAGAACCTCAGCATGTTATTCACATGATCGTCGGTGGGGTCGACGTCCCACAATAACCCATATTCAAACACACTAAGGTGTCTATCACCAGAGAGAAATGCACTAGAGACTATGTGCCCGCAGGCACTTTATCATTCAATGACGAAGAAGAGGAACGCATTTCTAAGCTGCACAACGACGCCCTGGTGATTTCTATATTATTAAATAAAATTCAAGTTAAATGTGTTCTAGTGGATCCAGGTAGCTCAACAAACATAATCAGATCGAGGGTCGTAGAGCAGCTCGGCCTGCAGGACCAAATTGAACTGGCATCTCGAGACCTAAACGGCTTCAACATGGCAAGTGAAACAATGTAGGCGAGATAATCCTACCAGTAAACATGGCCGGGACTATCCAAGATACGAAATTCCCTGTCATCAAAGGCGACATGAGATATAATGCACTGCTCGGAAGGCCCTAGATGCACAACATGAGGGCAATACCCTCGACCCTTCACCAAATGATGAAATTCCCAACAATGGATGGTGTGAAAATAGTTTACGAGGAGCAACACTTTGTAAAGGAAATGTTTGCAGTCGATGAGGTGACACCGATATCAACACCTTCGACCTCTGAAAAATCGAGCACCAAAGACAAGAAGATGACCAAATAGCAATCATTGTCCCCAGCCTCGACCGAATATGAGAAAACAGGTAATCGAAGAAGAAGAAGAGGATTTTCTTACTCCTCGAACTTTCATTGTTCCCGAAGAATCAGATGCAACCAAGTTAACGGTCAAAGAGCTGGAACATGTGATATTGATCGAGTATTTACCCTACTGAAAGGTATACTTGAGAACGGGGTTGACCCTCAAACTCAGGAAAATACTCATTCAATTTTTTATTGATAAAATGTATTGCTTTGCATGGTTCCACTTAGACATGAAAGAAATCTCATCGGAAATAACAACTCATCGGTTGAGCCTGGATCCCAAGTTCAGACCAATAAAGCAAAAGAGAATACCTCATTCCGAGGTAAAGAATCCCTTCGTAAAGGACGAGGTAACGAAACTTCTCAAAATAGGATCCGTTCGAGAAGTAAAATATCCTGAATGATTAGCTAATGTAGTCGTAGTCCCCGAAAAGGGGAACAAACATAGAATATGTGTAGACTATAAAGACATGAACAAAGCACGCCCGAAAGACTCTATTCCACTGCCTAACATCGATTGCATGATCGATGCCATGTCCGACCACGAGATCTATACCTTTCTTGATACCTTTTCTAGGTACAATCAAATCCAGATGGACCCATAGACAAGGAAAATACTTCTTTTATCACTAAGTATGTAACTTATTATTACAATGTAATGCCCTTCGGGCTAAAAATGCAGAAGCTACATACCCAGTTAACAAAGTGTTCGAAGAACAGATAGGTAAATCAATGGAAGTTTACATTGATGATATGTTAGTTATGTCCCTGCATGCAGAGGACCATTTGAATAATTTGTAGGGAACATTTGAAATCTTGAGGAAGTACAACATGAAACTTAACACCGAAAAATGTGCTTTCAGGGTCGGCTCGGGCAAATTCCTCGGCTTCATGGTATCGAATTGGGGCATCGAAATCAACCCTGATAAGATTAAGTCCATCGAGGATATCACCGGTGTAGACAGTGTGAAAGTCGTATAAAGGCTAACCGGACGGATAGCTGCCTTGGGACGATTCATTTCGAGGTTATCATATCGAAGTCATATGTTCTTTTCCTTTCTCAAAAAGAAAAATGATTTCGCATGGACCCCGGAATGACAAAAAGCATTGGAGGAATTAAAGCGATACTTATCGAGCCCACCTCTTCTCCTCACTACGAAGGTAGATGAGAAGCTTTACTTATACTTGGCCGTGTTCGAGATAGCGGTAAGAGGTGTACTAGTTCGAGAAGAGTAAGGTGCGTTGTTTCCTGTTTATTGCGTAAGTCGGACCTTAGGGGATGCTGAAACCAAGTCTCCACACTTAGATAAACTTGCACTTGCATTAATAAGCGCATCTAGAAAATTAAAGCCATATTTCTAGTGTCACCTTATATGTGTGATAACCACTTATCCATTTCGAAATGTTTTCTACAAGCCCGATTTATCGGGCCGATTGGCCAAATGGGCCGTAAAAGTTGGCGGGTATGATATCAAATATCAACCCCGAACGGCCATCAAGTCTCAAATTTTAGTAGACTTCATGGCCGACTTTATACCAACCCTCGTACCCGAAGTGGAAAAGGAACTTCTACTAAAATCGGGTACATAATCGGGGGTATAGACACTCTTCAGCGACGGTGCCTCGAATGTGAAAGGTCCGGGCTCGGCATTGTTTTGAAACCGCCCACGGGCAATACAATTAGACAATCCATTTAAACTGCCACATTGACTAACAAAGAGGCCGAGTATGAGGCTATGATTGTAGGTCTCGTGCTAGCTAAAAGCTTGGGAGTGAAAGTCGTCGAAGCTAAATGTGACTCCTTACCGGTAGTTAACCAGGTAAACAGAACCTTCGAAGTTCGAGAGGACATGATGCAAAGGTACTTAGACAAATTGTAGGTAACATTGCACTGCTTTAAGGAGTGGAATCTACAACATGTACCTCGAGAACAAAACACCGAGGCCGATGCACTTGACAATTTGGGGTAATCGGTGGAAAAAGATGAGATCATCTCAGGGACTATTATCAAACTCTCGAGGTCTGAAATCGAGGAAGGACATGCTAAAATAAATTCTACGAGCTTAACCTAGGACTGGAGAAACAAATACATCAAATACTTGAAGACCGGGAAGCTACCATTGGACCCCAAAGAATCGAGGGAATTACGTACTAAAGCCGCTCGATTCACACTAGATGAAGACGAAACATTATACAGGTGAATTTTTTATGGTCCATTGGAGGTATGCTTAGGACCGGGAGATATTGACTATGTTCTGCGAGAAATCCACGAAGGCACATGTGGGAATCATTATGGTGCCAAGTCACTAGTTCGAAAGGACATCGGAGCAGGATATTATTGGGACAACATGGAAAAAAACCCTAAGGATTTCATTCAAAGATGCGATAAATGTCAAAGGTTTGCACCAATGATCAACCATCTTGGCTAACAACTTCACTCGGTCCGATCCCTATGGCCATTCATGAAATAGGGAATGGACATCGTCGGTCCTCTGCCATCGGCCCCATGTAAAGCTAAGTTCATTTTATTTATGACTGACTATTTCTCTAAACGGGTTGAAGCAACAGCCTTCAAAAAGGTTAGGGAAAAAGAAGTGATCGATTTCATATGGGATCACATCGCATGCCGATTTGGGATACCCGCAGAAATAGTATGTGACAATGGAAATAGTTCATTGGCAGACTAGTAACAAAATTGCTCGAAGATCACAAAATAAAGACGATACTATCACCATTGTATCCCCCTAATGGGAACGGACAGGCCGAATCAACAAACGATACTATCATCCAAAACTTGAAGAAAAGTCTAGACGAAGCCAAAGGGAAGTGGAGAGAAAAATTGCCCGAGGTCCTATGGGCTTATCGGACAACGTTGAAGTCCAGTACAGGTAGAAACTCCATTTTCCTTAGTATACGGCTCCGAAGCCTTGATACTGGTCAAAGTCGGAGAGCCCAGCGCCAGGTTCCGATATGCAACAAAGGAATCAAACCGCAAGGCTATGATAACCAGCCTCGAGTTGTTAGATGGAAGACGTGAAGCTGTACTTGTTCGAATGGCTGCACAATAGCAATGAATTGAGAGGTACTACAACAGAAGAACCAATCTTCGACACTTCAAAGTTGGGGACTTAGGTCTAAGAAAACTCACCATCAACACTCGAGCCCTTAATAAAGAGAAACTCGGCCCTAACTAGGAAGGACCCTACGAAATCCTCGACATAGTCAGGAAAGGATCTTACAAACTCGGGACAATGCGCAGACAACCTCTTTCGAATAACTGGAACATATCACTCCTTAAGTAGTACTTCTATTTCATTAACATAAATATTCAAAACTAATCCATTGCAGGAATTCGACCGAAGGTATCGAGACCTCAGGTTTTACAGTACGCATTGCAATCTTTTTACCTTAGACCGGTTTTTATCCCAAATGGGTTTTTCTGGCAAGGTTTTTCACGAGGAAATAATTATGTGCTACCTGAGGATAATTCAACAGTATCTAAGGCTTCTTTTCAATCGACCTAAAATACTGGGGGGCATCACCCTAGGATGTTATATGTTCGAGAAATGTACCTCATGTTAGTGGGTCTCGATAGGAAAAATTTTGTAATGGACCAAAAGGTTGAATGAACCGTGTCCATAAAATTATCCAAGTCCTAACAATTAAACATGTACGCATGTATGAATATTCAAAGAAGCATTATCTTTTCTCAAAAATCTCGTGTTTCGAAGTAAATTCTCTACTATATGAATCGTGTACTTATGAGTCTGATCTATTATGCATAACTTACACTTACAACAAATGGCTCCAAGATCCAAATACAAGAATTCTTCGAACACTTAGGGACTGCACACTCGAGTTATCTAAGTTCGAAATCATACGACCTCAAAGAGGCACCCCTCGATATATAGGCCAAGGCCACTATTCTCGGGGACTAATATTTCGAACAATTTTGAAATGTTATCGAGAAATAAGTTCAAGAGATATACCTGAAGGCTACGGCCACATTGAAGGCTGATATGAGGCTAGAATTAATGGTTTAACATGTTATATGCCCTACATTTTATGTGTGTTAATGATAAAAATACACTTTTTATGTGCATAATAGAGTCTATTTCATGTGTAGGTGAGTTGGAGATGGAAATCGAGCTAAATGGATACAAATACATCGAAAATACGCACAAGAGGCGAGGAGGAGTGCACCGGCCTATAGCCGGGAGACAGAGCCCAAACTCTTGACCCTGCCTGGCGTTAGCCAGGCATTAGAGCTGAAACGCCTGACCTTGTCTGGCGTTAGCCAGACGTTAGAGCCCAAACGCCAGGCCCCTGTTCTGGCTAAATTCCGAGTTTTGACGAGTTTAAGTGTTTCCCGGTTGAAATACAAGTCTCCTACACGTTTAGGGTTTGTTCTAAACATATAAATAGACCCCTAAAACACAACTTGAAGGATTCAAAGAGAGGAAACCATTGAAGTGACAAAACATTGATTTCTACATCTTTTATTCATTACTTTGTAGTTCAATTATGCAATTTATTTTGGGATTGATTCTTATGAACAAGTCTAGCTAACTTCTTTAATCTAGGGTTTTGGTAGAACCCGTTGGGGATGAACTTGTTGTGATATTAATATAGTTTGGTTGATTAATTTCTATTCGTTCAACTACGTTCTTGTTGTAGTTTATTGAAAGGGCCTTCAATTAACTGTTCCTATTTATTATGTATCTACTTGAGAGAGAGTGCATATTTAGGTAGTTGTTTGAACAACACCACTCCTAGAGTATAAACGAAAGTCATAACCGAGGGTTTAGAGGTTGGATTAGAGATAACGATACCTCGGGTGCAATCTAAAGTGAACTGTAATGCAATCTAGATAGCGTAACTTGAGAGAGCGCGTCTAGTAAATTATCATAATTACTTGAGAGAGATTTATGGTAGATAGAGTGTTCATGATTGATAGAGAAAACTAATTAAACTATAAGAAATATTCGACAAAGAATTCACCAACGGGGGAAACCATAGCCTTAGACCTTTATTATAATTGTTTACAACACATTGTAGTAATTGTTAGTTTATTATTATTGTTAGTATAATTAGTAAAACATCATCAATTTATTATAAAAAGTCTTGAGAGGATTGATTGAGTAAAAGTTGCGTATTCTAAAGACTTGATTGATACGTAAATTCCCTGTGGGATCGACTCTGGGCATAATACCCCGGATTATATTTTCAACGCCCGTTTAGTCTTTTATTTGACATAGTTGAATGTGATCAAATTTTGACNGAAATATAGTCAATTTTCTTCAAATTTTCGTTTTCACATTGAAAGTTTAACGTTTGCTAACGTGTTGCAGGTGCATGCCTAGAAACTCATCGAGGACTGGTGAAGTAATTGAAAAGTTATCAGACCCCGAGAAAGTTTTCAGGACCATAAACCGGACCAACCGGAAAAGCAAACATCAACCACAAATTGAAACCAACATGGAAGTTGCACATAACCGGAACAATAATGGGGATGACGTGGTAGACCCAGTCGCTCAAATAGGGGTAGAGGCTCCTTTATATGACTGGGCACAACCCACAGCTGAGAATTTGGCCACAGCAATACTAGTTTCGCAGATACAAGCCGAGTCCTTTCAGATAACAAATAATATGCTGCACTTATTACAGAACAAAGGGCTATTCTCAGGGTCATACATTGAAGACCCCCAACAACACTTGAAAAACTTCCTGTCAATCTGCAAAACACAGAGGCAGCCTGGCTCACTCAGGAGGCAATAAAACTGTTGTTGTTTCCATTCTCAGTGACTGGTGCTGCCCAAACATGGCTAAACTCACTCCCCATTAATTCAANGAAACCAGTTGAAACACTGCAAGAGACATGGGAACGATTTAAGAGTATGCTGGTTATCTGTCCACATCATGGCATTCCAGAGCAAATGTTGGGGTAGTGTTTCTCATGGGTTTAGCTGATACTGTGAAAGCAAATGTTGATGCTTCGGCTGGTGGAGCTCATCTTGAGCAAAACTTGGAGAGAGAGTCAAATCTTACTTGATAAAATGGCACAGAATTCAGGATGGATAACAAGGAATGCACCCATTACTCCTGTAGTTCATTCAGTGCCATTCAATCCATCTAATACCATTGCTGAGAACGTGGCCACCCTGATTACACAAATGAGTATACTTACTAAGAAGGTGGAGGAATCGGGACAAAAACAGCAAGTACACATTGTTGACACAAACAACAAGTACACATCTTGCATTAGTCAACCACTTGGTAACCACTGGAATGCAGAATGTGATAACCCTCCTTATCCAGAAAATATGAATTATGTGTAGAATTATGGAAGCCAGAGACAAGGGGGGCAGAACTGGGGTCAACAAGTTCAACCTTATAGGCCACCTCACATACAGCAGAATAGTTGAAATATGGGTGTCAGGGGACTACAAGGTAATGCAGCACCGTATCAGAGTCCACAAGGTTATACCCATCAGAATCAGCAACAATCATACTACCCTCCTCAGCAACAACAAGGGGGGAGGCAAGAAGATGGGTTTGCCAGGTTAGAAGCTATTATGCAGCAGGTAATTGGGTCAAATGCCACAATCAGTGAAAGAGTAGATGTACATGATGCATCTATTAAAAATATTGAAATACAGTTGGGCTAGATATCTATGGCAGTAAACAGTTGTCCTCTNGCAGTGACTCTTCGCAGTGGCAGAGAATTAAATTTGGAACTGGAAAGAGCTCATGAAAGCAGACAGACCGAGACACTGGTACCCATGCCGACTGAACTTGATGATTCAAGAAACTTGACCAAGGCAACAGTGCAACCTAGTGAAGAAGAACCCAGAGCACAGAGTGAGACTGAAAAAGAAGTGGAGATGACTCAGAAGCCGGGTAGTTGAGGTGGTGGCTAAGAAAGAAAAGTCCCAAATCACTAGGAAAAAGAGACCGCCAGCTCCATTCCCTTAGAGGCTGGCTAAATACCAAAAGGATGAACAGTACAAGAAGTTCTTGGACATGCTAAAGCAGATAAAGGTAAATATTCCATTGATTGATGCATTGAAATAAATGCATGGGTATTCTAAAATGATGAAGGAATTGATGTCCAGAAAAGTTGACTTCCAAGATCTAGCTACTGTCACCCTTACTCAGACTTGTAGTGCGGTGGTAACACATCCTATTGCTGAAAAGTTGTCTGACCCAGGGAGTTTTACAATTCCTTGTACCATAGGCAACTTGACTTTCACCAAAGCTCTATGTGACTTGGGGGCCAGCATTAATTTGATGCCGCTGGCCATATATAAAAGACTGGGGATAGGTAGAGCCAGGCCCACCTCCATGCTGCTACAACTTGCTGATAGGAAGGTGAAGAGACCGTCGGGTATTCTGGATGATGTCTTGGTTCAAGTGGGGAAGTTTGTATTTCCTGCTGATTTTGTGATATTAGACTGCAAGGTAGATGAGGAAATTCCCATAATCTTGGGAAGGCCATTTTTGGCCACAGGCAAAGCTCTTATTGATTGTGAGACTAGTGAACTTAGGATGAGGCTCAATGATGAAGAAATCACTATCAACGTGCAGAAGTCTATGAGGCGACCTAATGCGTTCGCCAACTGATCTCTTATTGATGCTGTAAATGGGATCCCAGAAAAATATAATGCTTTCCTGACTGTTGGGACCCTTTGGATGAATGTTTCATAAATCTAGATGATATGAACGGTGAAGAACTAGCAGATTGGGTGTTAGCACTTGAGGAAAAAGAGGTACGGAAACAGGCTCTCGAGTTTGATTCACTATATGTAGAGGAAAGAGAGATCCCGCCGGCCAAGCCATCTATTGAAGAACCACCCAGTGTCATTATTGTTGAGGATGTTAGTACTCACTACAACCATTTGTTCACATTGTTCTGGGATGATGATATGCAAATAGAGTTATCCAAACCACCTAATGAGCTGAGGGATAAAGAACAAGATACCTACATTCTTGAATTCTTCTTGCCAGAAAGTAGGGAGTACACATTTCATCGAAAAGCCAAGAAGCGCAGATTATTACATGGTTTTATTGGGCCAGGCAGATTTGTTCCACCACCCCATGAGCATGATCATAGAGCAGAATCAAAAATTGGGGTTCAATTCATAAGTTCAAAGTGGAGGCATAAAGTGATTCAAGCATGTGCTCAAAGGAGCATGAAAGCGAGATTAATGGAAAGGATGTCAACACTATTGGACCAGGGAGTTTCTTACACCGTACTTTTATTTCTTGTTTTGCCTATATGTGATGGATTGAGGATACTGCATGATTTAAGTGTTGGGTGTGGTACATATTTGTTGTGATTTGTTGTGTTTAGTGTGTATTCTTGTTAGTAGTTTTAGTTTTCTTGTTGGTAAGTGTTTATTTTTATAGTAAAACAAAAACAGAAAAAAAAATTATTTAGAAATATGTGGATTGTTCCTGACGATGGATCTCCTTGACAGTTTTCTTGAAGGGAGTAAGTCTAGAGAAAATACCAAAAAAAAAAGATTTTTTTTTGTTTTGTTTTCGGTAGTGTAGTAACTCCCCCTTGGTTTTTCTTTGGACCACGGTTCTTTTCAAGGGTTTTTAATTGAACCAGGTGTGGGTAGTTTTTAATTTTTAGGAGTAGGAATCATATGGTTAAGAGCTTAATAGGAGCAATATCTCGAAACGTGCTAATGCCTTGAGAATAGTCAGTACTTTGGTTGTGACGCTTAGGCTCAATTTTTGACTCCAGGATAAATACCCTAAATCAGGAATTCTTAAGATTTGCGTAACTACTTTGACTGGAGTGTCATGATAGATCCAATCCTGAATGAGTTATGTGCCATGTGTGTGTGAGGTTTGTATGCTATTCTATGCATTGCATTTGATGTCTAGAACTTGCCCCGTGTGTGTGCAAAGCGAAATAGAAGTTTTGTTCAGTTTTGGAAGTGATATAGGCATTTCTTTGTTGAGCCGCTTATATATATTTTACCCACCTAATTGTTATGTATCGTTGTTAACCCCGTTGAGCCTATAATCCTATTTCTTTGGCAACCACATTACGAGCCATATCCCTTTTTTTTGAAACGATCTTATATTTGAACCTTGTCACTTCTCGTAAGCTCTGAAAAAAGTGATGAAATATGGAAAAGTTAAAGTGTGGGGTGGTAGGTTGGTTTTTGAGGGGAATAATTGTAATAAGAAGAAAGGTGTATTTTTTTGAAAAGTAAGATTCACTTGAAAAAGAAAAAAAATAGAGAGAAGAAGAAAAGAAAAGAAAAAAAAATTATATAAATAAAATAAACAGTTGTATTCTTGCAAAAGAAAAATATATGTGGTGACTCTTAATGTAATTGTGCTTAAAGAAGTATGGGGTAATAACATTGTTGTGAAGGTGGAGTTTGGCTTAATATAAGTGTGAGGTTGAAAAGCTAATGTATGTGTATTAGAGTGCTTAGGGAGGTGTAGCNTTCTTTCTATCTTAAGTTCCTATGTTCTTAAATTTCATTGTGTGTGGAACTAACTCTTGAATTTGGTGAGGGCACATGATTCACGAAGGAAAGGTAATGTTGTTGACCTCTATGTTAGAGTAGTGAGTGGATTGTGAATAAAGCATGGTATATGTGAGTCGACTATTGAGGCGGGGATGTCACACATCTGTGATTGAAATGTTTTAAAAATTCTTGGTATAACGCATTAAGGGATTTTCTTAATAAGTTGTGTACATGAGTGTAGTTTGATTGCACGAGGATGAGCAAACNTAGGTGAATTGGAGATGGAAACCGAGCTAAATGGATACAAATACATCGAAAATACGCTCAAGAGGCGAGGAGGAGTGCACCGGGATATAGCCGGGCGACAGAGCCCAAACGCCTGACCCTGCCTGGCGTTAGCCATGCGTTAGAGCTGAAACGCCTGAGCCTGCCTGGCGTTAGCCAGGGTTTAGAGCCGAAACGCCAGCCTTAGCCTGGCGTTAGCCAGGCATCAGGGCCCAAACGTCAGGCCCCTTTTCCGGCTAAATTCCGAGTTTTGACGAGCTTAAGTGTTTCCCGGTTGAAATAGAAGTCTCCTACATGTTTAGGGTTTGTCCTAAACATATAAATTGACCCCTAAACCACAACTTGAAGGATTCGAAGGATTCGAAGAGAGGAAACCATTGAAGTGACAAAACATTGATTTCTACATCTTTTATTCATTACTTTGTAGTTCAATTATGCAATTTATTTTGGGTGTGATTCTTATGAACATGTCTCGCTAACTTCTTTAATCTAGGGTTTTGGTAGAACCCGTTGGGGATGAATTAGTTGTGATATTAATATAGTTTGGTTGATTAATCTCTATTTGTTCAACTACGTTCTTGTTGTAGTTGATTGAAAGGGCCCTCAATTAACTGTTCCTATTTATTATGTATCTACTTGAGAGAGAGTGCATATTTGGGTAGTTGTTTGAACAATATCACTCCCGGAGTATAGACGAAAGTCATAACCGAGGGTTTAGAGGTTGGATTAGAGATAACGATACCTCGGGTGCAATCTAAAGTGAACTGTAATGCAATCTAGCTAGCGTAACTTGAGAGAGTGCGTCTAGTAAATTATCATAATTACTTGAGAGAGATTTATGGTAGATATAGTGTTCATGATTGATAGAGATAACTAATTAAACTATAAGAAATATCCGAGAAAGAATTCACCAACGAGGGAAACATAGCCTTAAACCTTTATTATAATTAATTACAACACATTGTAGTAATTGTTAGTTCATTATTATTGTCAGTAGAATTAGTAAAACATCACCAATTTATATTTAAAAGTCTTGAGAGAATTGATTGAGTAAAAGTTGCGTATTCTAAAGACTTGATTGATACGTAAATTCCCTGTGGGATCGACTCTTGGCATAATACCCCGAATTATATTTGCAACGCCCGTTTAGTATTTTATTAGACATAGTTGAGCGTGATCAAAGGCCACGACCATATTAAAGGCTACAACCAAAATAACGCGACTCAGAGATTCCCGACTTCCCCTATAAGCAAAAGGCCTTCAAATACTTTAAAAACCGGTTAAATAAGGCTACCCTCGGCTAAGAAAATAAAAAATGGATTTGATAAAATCAGCCCTCGAATAATTAAAAGGCTTCGATAATATCGGCCTTCGAAAAAACCTCAAGGGGTATCAAATTATCTTAACACAAACACATTAAGGCACAAAAAGAAAAATAGGGTTCCGATCATCGGACCCTCAAAAACCCCAATGGGTATAAAAAACACATGCTAAGGAATAAAGAAATTTTCACTAAGTCTTTTAACCGAAAAAGGGAAATAATAGCCAATTCTGGAGGCCGAATCGGCCCAATCTAAAAGAGCCCAAGGTCCAATCTAAAAGATCCTAAGGTCCAATCTAAAAATGTTTAAAGGTCGATCTAAAGAGCATAAGGGCCAATAAAATTTGAGTTCGAGACCTAATCCTCACTCGATTCAAACCTAAGGATTCCGCTATTCCGAGCTCAAATAAAAGTCAATTATAGCTCGAAGATTCACCCAAAAACCCTAAAGGGTATATTGCTGTAAGCACGAAAAAGTTAACCAACATTTGATAAAAAACTAAAGTTTTACTTTATCCTAAGTTCAAGATTCATTCGAACTTGGTTACAAAAATAGTACATCTATGGGTTCGATCAAGCCACCCGAGATAAGTCTCGAAAAAATTTCCGAACTCGAGGACTTACCCTCGCATAAACAAAAAACTTAAAGGTTTACTTTGGCTTCGAACTGAAGTTGGTAAGACTACAAAAATAAAAAATTTCAACATTTTCAATAAAGGCAAAAAGCATATCTAGACTTTGAAGCATACGTAGGCCTTCGAAGAAGGTTTCTTTATTATATATCAAAATATATGTACAAGAGGCCAGTCAAGGCCTTACAAAAAAGAAGAGAAATCAAAATCTAAATACGATCGGGTCTAGGCCTCTCAAGATTGACTTCAGCTTATTCAGGAGCAATTTCTCCTTTAGGCCCCCCTCGGACCTACCTCGGCTTCACTCTTCGTCATCGTTCTCGTCGTCGGAGGGTACGAGCTGTATGGATACGGATTCAAGTTCATTGGCCCGAGAAATTTCCTCGGAAAGGTCAAAAGTTCGAGCATGAATTTCCTCGAGGGTTTTCCTCTGCGATTGGCACTTTGCCAAATCATTGTCCGTTGCTCCCGGTCATAGGCCTCCCTTAGCTATATTTTAACATCATCGGTGTCAGCCCGATACATGGAGATGGACTTATCCGCCATGAACTTAGACTTCTCGATTTCTGCCTTGGCCTCAGTAAGCCCAGTATCAAGTTCCTCGACCCTCTTGTCCTGGGCCAAGCCTTTCTCCTTGAGGCTACAAAGTTGGGCCTCAGCTAAAGATAGTTTGGCCAAGGCCGCCTCCTTTTCCGAAGCAAGGCGGTCCATGTTCCCTTTCCACCGATCACAATCGTCCATGACCTGATCGAACTCTACCCGAAGCAAATCGATCCTCTACACCTTCTGCTGCAGCTGAGATAGCGAAGTATTAGCTTCCACAGTCGAGTCGATTCCATACTTTATCATAAGGGTAGTTACCTTCTTGTCTAATTCGGCCTCTTCTTCACAAGCCTTGGCTAGGTCCGCTTGATGTTCCTTTATGACCTCGTTCTTTTGGCCACAAAGTATCTTCAGGGCCTTCTGGAGTTCAGACTCAAACTGACTAAGGTAAGCTCGGAATTTAGCAGCAGCCTATACAAAGAAGAGAACACAAGTTAGATTTATAAAGAAAAAAGAGAAGAAAAGTAACCGACGAAGCGACTGGTACTTACCCGGGAAAAGAGACGCTGGTATTTCGCCGTAAGGATCGAAGCATCATTAATGTCAAAGGCATCATCAACACCACCAAGCAATCCTAGAAAGGATAACCTACGCTAGAGCCTCCGCCAATTTCGGGAGTCTTCAGCCCTCAGGCCTTCCTTATTGCTTCTTACGAAGAGACCAGCATTAAAGGCAATTGACCTATTGTCATGGCCCCGAGAGAGTCACTGGGGGGTGCTCTGTCCGATCTTCCGTGTCTCAGAACCGGCTCCGCCCGGTGTAGAAGGTGTTGACCGAGAAACGATCTCGACCTCTGGTGATTCGAGATTCATGCCCGAATTTTCTTAGAAGCCTCCTCGACACGAGGCTTAGCCGCAACAAGTGGAAACTCGAAAGGAATAGCGATTTCGATGGCCTTCGTGGGATGGGAAGGCAATTGACCTATTGTCATGGCCCCGAGATAGTCACTCGGGGGTGCTCTGTCCAATCTTCTGTGTCTTAGAACCGACCCCGCCCGGTGTAGAAGGTGTTGACCGAGAAACGATGTCGACCTCTGGTGATTCGAGATTCATGCCTGAATTTTTTTAGAAGCCTCCTCGACACGAGTCTTAGCCGCAGCAAGTGGAAACTCGAAAGGAATGGCGATTTCGATGGCCTTCGTGGGATGGGACATCAGCGCCGAAGTGTCTTCTTCTTCTTCCTCATCCTGATTTTTCAACGTTTGGACCATGTCCACCGAGAGACCGACCTTTTTTCTCCTCACCCTTCGAGGTTTGGGTTTGGAGGTCTCGGACTACGAGATATCGTTTCTCTTCTTATCCTTCTTCGGCCTCGAAACCGGGGACTTGGCTTCTCCTCCTTCATTTGAAGGCCTCAGAAAGGCATCTTTGGTCAAATCTGCATGAAGTGAAGTTAGTAATAAATGAAATATGAAGTTTCTTTAGAATATAGAGGGAGAGACCTTTACCATGATTCTTGGCCTCCAAACGGCCCTTTTCCAAATCTCTCCATGCTCGATCGGAATGAGTTGAAGTAGAGGCAAGTTTTCGGATCCAATCTTCAAAATCGGGAACGGCTTGAGGCATCCAAGAGGCAGTTGCATTGTTAAGGAGAATTGTTAGGATAAATTAAAAGAAACATAAGAATCTAGATACAAATATTAAATAACGATGGAAGTTACATTCCTCGTCTATGCTCGTGAACAGTGTTTTCATAGCCCGGCGTTGAAGCTTTATTAACCCACCTCGGTAAAGGTGTGGGCTATATAACCTGATTAGGTGGTCGAGGGTAAAGGACATCCCCTCGAATTCGCTCAAAAAGAATATGAGCAGGATTAAAATGAACAAATAGATCTGGCCGGGGGTCACTCGATACTGGCAGCAGAAATTGTGTATGACCTGATCCACGGGACCAAAGTGAAAGGGTAAGTGTAAACACTTAAAAACCCTTTGATGTAAGTAGTGATGTCCTCCTCGGGGGAAGGGATCACCACTTCTTTGTTACCCCAATTACAATCCTCTTTCACTTGCTCGAGATCGTCTTAATATATCGAGCAAATGTACCCGGACATAGGATCACACCGGCCAGGAACTGAGGAAGGCCTATCGACCTTGAAATCAGAAGTCAGTTCGCACGGCCCGGGAACATATTCTTTAATACGGGGCTCCACCAGCATCTTATCGCCGTTCGGTTGCGATGAGGAGGCTTTTTCCTTCTGCGGTACCGTCTTAGATGTTTTTTCCATTTATGTAAGCAGAGGAGTTTGAAAATAAGTATGAAATAGGTTGCTCCAATGAGGACACCAGAGGTGTAACAGGCGGCAGGGAAAGAAAGATGATAAGGAGTAGAGAGTTGAGGGGTTTTGATCAAATCAATGTAAAGTTTGAATCAACAAAAGGAGATGGTATTTATAGGCTTATGGTGATAGTTCAGTAGAACTAGTGGTCGACCGATGACTGACATGGATTAATGATTTGGGGAATCAAATAATGGGACGTTTCACTCGCATCTACTGCTTATGTCATGAAAGACGGCGTCATGATCGAGGTGCAGAGGAATCGAGGCTCAAATCATTTCTTATTATTTCATTCTAAGAAATGCGGGGACTATCTGTATATGCTTAAATTCGAGCATGTCCGATTTTATGTGCTCGAGGGTTTGCCTCGAGGTTAAGTTCATATTGAAGCATGCTCGAGCTCGAAGACACGAAGACCGAAGGATCGAGATCGGGAAGACCAACATCAAGAAATAGAATAGCGAGATATAAGTGATCGGCCACAAATCTTTACGGGAATGTCGGAACCGACCGAACCGCTAACGGTTATTGATACCAATCATGGGTTTTACTTCCGAAATTAGAGTTATACCTTCTTTAGGATTCCTCTACTATATAAAGAGGAACCTTGTTCATTTGTAAGGATATGCACTTACTGAGAAATAATAATACGCTGCTCTTTTACTTGCTTACAACTTACTATTGTTCTTATTGTTCTTATTTATCTTAATGCTTGGTCTCGAGTCTGTTCCAATCGAGGTCGATAACTTACAACGCAACTGGTTTGATTATTCTTAATCATTTAAATTCATTTATTTATCCAGTCATTTATCAATTGGTACTGAATCAGATCACGTATCCTGATAACCACATTACAAGTTTAATTGTTACTCGTATTTCGAGGTAAACAAGTTTCACAATTAAATCATCCCCTGATACCTCATCTAATAGTCACAAGTCACGGATCTCAACCTACCATCACTTACTCACGGCACATCGTTCCCACATATCGAATCACAACTGCATGGACTATGTGATAATATATCAATCCGCTCAGCATGATCACAAGCTCACACTCACAATCCCCGGCGTGGTCACACGCTCACAATCACAATCTGCCCGACGTGACCACATGATCACATTCACAACATAAAAATGGATAACACAAGAATACATGGGCATGATAAATGATGAATATCAACTCGTAACACAGGTGACCATAGGCCATAACCTTTCCAAAGGCCCAACAATATTAATATTTCCACAACAAATAGCCTACGGCTCGTACACATTGTGTATAAAAACTCAAAAACAATAAAATGAGCGGGAAAGTAACTCACAAAGAAAAATTCCCCCTTTATACACAACTTCAATTTAAAATAGATTAATGACTTTCGATAACCTCAATTCCAGCTACTTATTTAAGGGTAAATCTCTATAATGAAAGTATTTCCATGAAATGGTAAACTTTGAATTCTAGTGTACGAATTAGGCTAACAATGAAATAGATGGCATAAACTAGTACTACGCCTAAATCATGAGAATAACTCGGCAACAAAGGGATATGTTATGTAACAATAATTTCAACTAAGTAACACAACAATAAAAGAAATCACATAATGGTAAAAGTGGTAGCGACTTCAAATAAATCATATAAGAACAAACTCGACAAGTAAAGAATGTGATATGTAACGACACTTCAAATAAATCGTGTGAAAGTAAACATGATGAATAAAAGATATAACAGGTGCTAACAATTCTAAATAAATACATGAAAGAAGCCTAAGAGTCTAAACCTCTCAATTTCTACGTATAAGCCCGAGTACGTACTTGTCACCGTATGTACACGCTTTTCATATAACAAAATAACAACAACGACTCAAATCCTAAGGGGTAGTTTTTCCCACACAAAGTTAGACAAGATACTTACCTCAAAGAATCTAAACGGATACACTAAAATGACCTTCTCGTGTGAAACAACCTCTGGACGGCTCAAATCTAGCTAAAATAACTTACTATCATAAATTAAAACCAAAGGAAATAATTCCTCATAATAAAGATTCAATATTCAACGAAAACTAAAAGTCAACCCCGACTCCACACCTCGGAACTCGAAAAAATTCATGAAATTCGGACATCCATTTCATTATGAGTCCAACACTATCAAAGTTATCCAATTCGGACATCAAATTGGCCTTCAAATCCTCATTTTACATTTTTTGAGTGTTCATAAAAAATTTCTCATTTTTTCCCTTTAAAATCACTAATTTATAATGTTAGCAACAAAGACGGAATCATGAAATATAAAAAAATTTTGGTAAAGAACACTTACCGCAAATTGACACATGATGAACCCCTCCAAAATCGCCCAAAATCGAGGTCTACAACTCTAAATATAATTAAAATGGCTAAACCCTCGATATATATGAAATTGCCGAGGGACTACGCATTTGCGAACAAAAATTGCGCATCTGCACTCTCATATTTGCGAGCCAAATGCTGCATCTACGGCTACCACTAACGATACCAGAGCTACACCAAGGAAAAAGGGGTGGCACTTGCGACACTGCAGAAGGGCCAAAAACTCCACAGAAGCGAACGACCATATGGAGCCTCTATTTTGCATATGCGATCATTATTCTGCAGATGCGATATCGCACCTGCGGTTCCTCGCCCGCAAAGTAGAAGACCTGGACATGCCCCAACATCACAAAAGCGACCCACATACTGCAGAAGCGACGACGCACCTGCGGTCCCACTTGTGCAAAAGCGAACATCAGAACAAGACTTGCTCAATAAAAAGGAAACCATCTGAAACGCATCTGAAACACACCTAGGGGACCCCGGAACCGCGTCCAATCATACCAACAGGTTTCACAACATAATGCGAACCTGTTCGAGACCTTAAATCACATCATATAACGTCCAAACTCCGAATTGCACATCGAATCGATCACAATGAACTTATGAACTTTTAACTTCTACAACTCGCGCCGAATCATATCAAATCAATCCGGAATAATCCCAAATTTTCATGTAAGTCCCAAATAATATAACGGAACTATTCCAACTCTCGGAATCACAATCTGAGCCCGATATCAACAAAGCCAACTCCTGGTCAAACCTCTCAACCTTCTAAACCTTCAACTTTCCAATTTACGATAAAATGCAGCAAATTAACATACAGACCTCCAAATCCAAATTCGGGCACACTCCTAAGTTCAAAATCACCAAACAAAGATATTGGAATCATCAAAATACTATTTCAGAGTCATCTAGGCCAAAAGTCAATATTAGGTAAACTATTACTGCTTAAACTTCAAAAACAAGAATCATCCTTCTAAATCAATTACGAATCATCTAAAAATCGAACTCGTCCACACATGCAAGTCATCATGCATAACACAAAGCTACTCGAGACCTTAAGCCTCCGAACAGGAGCTAATTTTCAAAACGACCGGTCCGATCATTACAACTTAATCTCAACATGAGAAAATTTCTCCTACAACGAGAATGTTGTTATGTGCCACATGTTGAGAGGTAACGTACATACGAAGTGACAAACGCATACTGGATGCCAAACTTTAAGGATAGTTTGTTGGGCCTTCTGATACTTTATTTGCTACGTGCCTTACTTGTTGCATGTTTTACCTGTTATATGACCACTTGATTGTTTTATTCATGCTAGTATAATGTAACAGGCGTCATTCAGATATTATTTTAATGTTATTGAATTCATTTACCTATTTTTACATGCTGGAACTATTTAGTCGTACAATATTTCATATATATATATATATATATAGTATGTACTCGTTCTCATTACTTATTTGAGACCGTTGTGACGAATTGGATTATTAGGACGTGTTGATTCATGTTCCTATTTATTATCAGTTAGGGCATATTACATCATATTCCTTTAGGGCATGTAGATCCATATTCCTATTAAGGTATTAGCTAGTGAATGTTACATCATACTCTTGTACGATGTGTGGATTCACATTGTTGTTGAGGGATCAGTTAGGGTATATTATATCATATTCCTGTACGACGTAAAGGGTTACGCTTCTATTTGCGTGTGGATTAGGATCCAATGCTCATGAGTCTCCCTCTCATGTTTCTTGTTGCATAAACGTGAGTTTGTGAGAAACTCACGATTTTCTAGTTCAATTAAGATGTTGATCGATGACTTTGAGCTTAAATGTGGAAGCTTTAGTCATTTTAAGTAATCCTTTATGTTTGTTCATTCTTTCTTGCATGCTTTATTCATGCATATCATCTTTATATGGTTTTGACGCATTTGCACACAGGCATGAGACTTGTTAGTATGTTTTGATACTTATGGGGTGTCAGTTTGACGCAAAGGTTGTATCTTTATCATACAAATCTGATATTAGGCTCTTGTTGATATGTCATATAAATGTTGATTGTGCATTTCATTATATATGTTGCTTTGATGAATTTTACATGCATTGGACTTGTTACATGCATTGGACTTGTTTTAGCTGATATAGGTTGATCATCGTTATCATCTATCATATCTATGCAATATATGCTCCGACTGTGATTAGCTTATTGTACTTCTTTTGTGCGCCTTTTATGTGTTGCTTCTATGAATATGAACTGCAATGGGTTTTTTTTTGTGTTTCTACTAAAATCGTGTCATTATTTTGTTGAGGTTAGTCTTGATACTTATTGAGTACTGTGTCGGTGTACTCATAATACACTATATTGCGACCACAGACCTGTGTCGGGGCTTCTATTTTTCTAATTTTTGAACCCGACCCCATTCTAATAAAAACCTTTGGGGATTAATTTTAAGGGGAAAAACATATATTTCTAGAGAGAGAGAGTGACATAGAGCGAGAAAGGGAGTTCCTAAGTTTTACCCACCAATTCTTACTCAAATCTTGGAAGATTAACAAGGAAAGAACACTAGGTCTTAATCCTAGAGGTAATATTCTACACCCTAACCCTTAATTTCAGAGTTTAAGTAGAAATGGGAAATTAGATAATTCATGGGTATGGAAGTTATTTATTTTGAATGCATGTGTTATCGAGGGATGTAGGGAGGTTGTTGAGCTAAAAATGGCAAAGCTTGGGTTGTGGGATGATGGAATCCTCCATAAAAGGACGTTGAAACCTTAATGCATACCCAGTCTTTGATAAAATGCTTGAATGAGCTAGAACCATGATCACTTTCCTAATTTTGGTTCAATTTGTTACATTTTTAAAATAGATCGAAGTTGCTACGAATTTTGGAACATTTTAGAGTCTAAGAAGCTCAAGTGAGGTATGTTGGCTAAACTCTTCCCTTATGAATCGAACCCCACATTGTCATTGTAAGTCCCAAGCTACTTGCTATGAATCGATTATCGGAATAAACATCGAGTCAAGAGAATTATGTGTTCAACGTGTATTCCAAATGCTCTTGTTAAATTGTACTACTATTTAATAATGTGTTCAAAGAATTGGTTGCTTAGCTAATTGCTACTTCAAGTTGCATTTCCAATGATAGCTAATGCCAATTGTATAAGACATCTCAATGCACTTAAGACTCTTGTTTGCTCATATGTATGCTTAGTGTCTTGAAAATAATGCCTTGTTGTTGAAAATCCATGATTATGGTTGAAGGTGAAAAGGCGAGCACGAAATATGAAATATGAAATATGAAATACGGCCAACACGACACATAAAAAGGGTATATTACAATTGTGACCAGTAATGCCAATGAAATAAAAAGATGTGAAAGAGGTATTAAATGGGATGATTGATAGAAAAGGATGATATCTTAATAGAGGCGGCCTAGCCGGTCGGGTCGTGATCGGAGGCCTTGCCACACACACGGTGGTGATTGTGTTGGAAATTAAAATTGAAAATATGATTATGGTTGATGTATCATAAGGGACGACCTAGCCGATAAGATCGTGATCGGACGCCTTGCCGCACACATGGTGGTGGCTGTATTGAAAATTATAATCGAAATTGTAAACAATGGCATATCGGTACTAAATATCTCCCAACATAAAATATGGAAATCACTTCAAAACTTGTCTGGTTCTTAAATTGATGTTTTGGGTATTGTTTGAGACTCATATTGATTTTACAATTGTTCATTCTTGTTTTATTATTTGTTCTATTGAGAGGGTCCTTAGTCATTCATACTAGTACTATTCGATATGTACTAACATCGTATTTGTCGGGGCGCTGCATCTTTAATGGATGCAGGTGGTTCCACGGCAGGCAGCTTTGATTTTTGATAGCGGTACACCCTCTTCCCTGCTGACTTGGTGACCCCCACCTCATTGGGGGTCGTATATTTTTTGTCCTTATGTATTATGTTTTGAGGTACATCCGGAGCCTTGTTGCTGGCGCTATCATCATACTCTTTTGTATCGATTAGAGGATCCGTAGACATTGTGTAGCTTGTATGCAGGTATTGGAAAAGTCAAACTAGTAATTTTGGTGACTTCATCACACGTTCCACATCAAACAATGAAAGTGTATGTATTCTGAAACTTATAGATGATGAAACTGCTGATAATGAATTACTTTTGTTGTTTACGTCAATCTCCTCACTGCCTAAATAATGAAATAGATCTTCTCTTTATCCGTGAGTGAATCCAGGTAGTAGGTATGATACATGCTTGCTCGGTCGGATTATCTCGGTTGAGCGCTGGTCGCGCTCCCCGAGGTCGAGGCCTGACATAATAATACTTTTATTAGAGATTTGTTTCAATATTTGGTACCACTAGCTCCGATTTATGGGGTCTTGATATCAACTCCGAAAATGAAGTATGTAATTCACTTACTCCCTTCAAAATTTTCTTTTGCATTCCGGTCTTGTGGCATGAGCAGAGCTAAACATCGCGCCTTTGCTTAACGGTTTTTATTGAATTCTCTATATGTACATATACATTGTACTAACTCAAACTTGTTTCCTCGACTTTTGGGTTCCAATCCATGGACGCCCGTGGGGCTGCTAAACTTAATGAGGCTGCTATGTTTAGGGGACCGCTCATTGTTCTTTTTTCCAACTTAAGAAAATTTGATATATAATTTCTCAAATATAACTTCGGGTTATTAATGCACGCCATAGAGTTACTGAATTTTGAACGAGTGTGGTTTTACTATATGTATACATTTTTAATTATATTTGGAATATGTATTCAGCGTATGAGAAAAGAACAACAAATTCAGTTGAACACACTAAATCCACCCTAAATAGTGAAAGGCAGATAAAAGCTTGGATGTTATTTTTATGTTCTGTATAGTTTCCTTTGTGGTAGGTCAGTTAGGAACAAATTTTGCCAGCTCACTATTGATAGAGGAGATTTCCTTAATGTATTCAGTTGTACAGATACTGGTAAGTACAGTCATTTGATGAATACAATCCAAAGAAGAAGTTCTCTACCTGTATTGGCGGAAAAATAGATATGACACTTGAATTAATGGTATTTTACTGGTGGCATTTGAATGACATCAATAAACAAGAATATAGAGTAACGGTTAAAACACCCACGAGATTGATTACAAAAGATACTGTATCTAACAATTGGAAAAGAAGGGATAGACACGGTATGTATGAAAACTAAAGGAGAGGAAGATTCGTTGGCATTTATAGATATGAGATGGGAATCAGCATAATCCCTAATCCCTGATTATAAGCAATTGTTTATTATTATCATAACCGTTACGAATAAATTGAGTAAGGCAAAGAATTAAGCGAGGGGAAAGCAGTTACATATTGTATCCTTATTTAAGTGCCCTTACCTTACTTTGTAGGATGATCAGAAAATTCACGAATATATGCAATCAATCTTTTACTTTCACTTCTCTTCTTGATTGAAGATTCATACTCGCAACTCTTGGGAGGCAACAACAATCATCAATAAGATTTCATTTCCTTTGTTTATTGAATATTAAATTGAAAATTACTTTTTAATCTTTTATATTTAGAAAAGTGAAGCAAACTTGATTATTAGACACCCGATTTATTCTAATACTAAATTTGACCATAAAAATTAGTTTTGGGTTAAATAAATTGGTTTTATTACCGGGAATCTAGTAAGCTGTTCACTTTCAATATTTTTATTGTTGGCAACAAAGTATGTCTACTAATATAGAAAAAAAAATTGTGAGTGAGGGAGATCAAGAAAGGAAACAAGGTGGAACTCCACCGCACCATGCAGTCACGGGACAATTCAGCTAAATGCTCTATTAACTGTAACGCTGGGAAACTAGTTGATGAGCAAGACAATTTGAGGCACTTAATTTCTCAACAAGTTGGTGAAGCTTTGCGTGCTTTTGTAAGTGGATTGCCCAATGTTGTGCAGGGTCAACCACCAGTAAATACAACTCTGAAAAACCCTCGTTCACGGCTTAAACATTGGAAGTGGGGAAAAACCAAACTATTCTGGAACAGGAGGGTCAGGCACACTAAATAATTCTAATTTGCAAAATTGGTACTAACCTTGAAGAAACAGCTCAAACAAAAAAATGAGCGGTTAGAATAGATACCAGGATTACCACCCGTGATCAAAGGAGTGTATATTGACAAATATTCGCAACAACCCTGAAAGTCGAGTACGGTACTGTTGCCACTTTAAAAAAATTCTAAATATCCCTAAATGTGATGGGACTACTAACCAGCGAGACCATGTTACCGCATTTACTATTGGGGTTAAGGGCAATGACTTAACTAAGTAGGAAATTGAATCAGTTTTGCTAAATTTTTTTGGTGAAACCCTCACAAAAGATAACATCGTATTCACTCTTACTTAAAACTTAATTGACTCTGTTGCTGAGCTTGCAGATTCATTTATAAAATCACACCTGAGAGCTCAAAAAGTATAAACGAGAATGGAAGATATCTTCAAAGTGAAGCATGAAAACAAACACTAGATTCCAGTGCGAGGGCACGATGTTACCGCGTGTATCTAATAACTGGGAAGTTTTGGCGCTCGGAAGTAATTTGAACGAGAAAAGTTCAGAAAACACAAAAAGAGTAAAAGAAAGCATGCAGGAGTTTCCTACAATCACTTGGAATGAAACATATAACAAGTATAGTATAAGGTTACAAATATAAGAAGATACAGTGTCTCAACCAAAGGTAGAGGAAAGGTTTAGGTTCAGACATTCAGAAATAGAAAGGAGGTCGGGAAAGAACAGGTACTAGACTTACATGGGACTCACGGAATGATATTCCACATTAAAACAAAAAACATGCACGGTTTGGTTAAACATCGAGAAAAAAGGAGACGAGTCCCTCTTCCCAATTAAATAAAGAATGGGATACAACAAGAAACAATGATCCAAGCTCCCAATCAAGAATGGGAGATTATAATTTCAATGTCAGTACATCCGAGTTGGTAGCTGTATTGAGAAATGTGGGTGATAAAGTACGATGTTACAAAGAAATGAGGACAAATCCGAGCAAAATAAGTAATGAATTTTTGCGCGAATTCCATAATGATTATTTTTATAGAGTAATATATTGTAGGCTCTTGCAATGAGAGGTTGAATATTTATTGAAAAAAGATTACCTCACTAATCTTTTCAGTGAATAAGGAAAACAATCTTACATGAAAAATAAATAAGAACAACCAAAACCTTAGTTTCCAGAAAGGACAGTAAATGGTATAGTCGTGGGTGAGGAGTTCAATGAGGTAACATACACAACGACAAAAAATACAGCCAAGGTCTAAGTTACCCACGGGAAGCAGGTTCGTCATGTCTTGGAAGGCGAAAACATAGAAATTGAAGATGAAGATGCGGATTCCCCCACTATGATGCACTGTTAATATCGTTACTTATTCATGATACTAATGTCAAACGAGATTTGAATGACCCAGGTAGATCTGTGAATATCCTTCTACTGAGAGTAGTTACTTAGATGCAAGCGATCGATCATATATATATCCAAGTCTCGGCCATTGTTTGGGTTCGATAATTCTAAGTGTCATAACAAAAGGTGAAATTGCGTCGGCAATATTCACAAAAGGTGTCTTCAAGATACTAAACTCCATGTCCTAGATGTAGACATGACCTATACATAATTTTAGGAAGTCCATGGATTCATGACATGGATGCAGCCCCATCAACATTGCATCAGGTAATTAAATTCCCAAATGTGTCAAATCAGAGGAGATCAACAGGAAGCGCAACTTATCAACTCAGTTCGAATAGCGAGTGGAACACTCAAAGACGGAGATGAGAAATAGCAATTACAGAATTCAGTTGAGGAGAATGTACATTCCATATCAATTGAAAGTATGCAAAATGATGCTGATATATATTCAAGGCCCGATGTAATCCAAGATCCCAAGGAGAATGAAAATATTTAAACAACCATGGAAGAGCTCGAAGCTATTATATTTGTTCACTGGCCTGATAGAAAAGTTTATATAGGAACAAACCTGAGCTCATACATGAAAAGTAAGTTAACTTAATTCTTACGCGCTAATATTGATTGTTTTGCTTCGTCGCATTCATACATGACAAGTATACCACCAGAAGTAATGACTCATAAGTTGAATGAAGATCTATTACATCCCATTTAAAGCAAAATAAATGAAAGCAAGGAACATTTAAAAACCAGGTAATCCAAGATGAGGTATACAAACTTCTGAAGATTGGCTCAATTCGACAGGTAATGTACCATGACTAGTTAGCTAGTACTGTTGTAGTCCCAAAAATAACTGTGAAGTGGTGAGTGTGCGTCGATTATACTGATCTAAATAAAGTTTTCCCTAAAAGTTCATTTCCTTTACCGTATATAGATCACCTAATTGACTCTACTGCAGGTCATGAACTTTCGAGTTTTTTAGGTGCGTATTATGGTTAGAACCAAATAAAATGGATCCACTATATGAAGAAAAAACTTCTTTTATTACATAAAGGAGCACTTACTGCTATAAGGTTGTACCGTTTGGTTTGAAGAATGCTGGAGCAACATGCCAAAGGGTGGTGACCAAAATATTCCAAGAACACTTAGGATAAACCATGGAAGTCTATATTGGCGTTATGCTAGTAAAATCAATACGAGTAGGAGATCATTTATAGGATTTAAATGAAACCTTTGAAATATTCCACAAGTATAACATGAATTTAAACACGAAAAAATGCGCCTTTGGTTTGGCCTCAGGTAAATTTTTATGTTTTCTTGTTTCTAACAGGGGGATCGAAGTGAATCCTGCTCAAATCAAAGCAATTGAAGAACTACCTTATGTGCTCACAAGCAAGAAGGAAGTACAGAGATTAACACACCGAGTAGCAGCTTTGTGGAAATTTATATCTAAATCCTCAAAAAAAGTGTTTTAAATTCTTTTCAATATTGAAAAAACAAATGAAGTTCACGACCCGTGGGCCTTCTACCTCCACGCGGCATTGCTCCGTCAGGATTTCGCCCATTGCGGAAAATTCCCCACTGCTGCCTCCAGTAGGAGTCTGGGCCGTGTCTCAGTCCCAGTGTGGCTGATCATCCTCTCGGACTAGCTAAATGGTCTGGAGATGCTTACTTATCTTATAGTCTAGGGGCTTTATCAGTCTTTGGTTTCATTGCTTGTTGTTTTGTCTGGTTCAATAATGCCGCTTATCCTAGTGAATTTTACGGAACTACTGGACAAGAAGCTTCTCAAGCTCAAGCATTTACTTTTCTAGTTAGAGACCAACGTCTTGGGTTCAATTTGAATGAACTAACGAATATCAATTAGATTTGAAGTAGAATTCATATTTGTAAAAATCGCCCTTGTTACCAAAACTAATAGACGAAGAAAGGTTACTCGTCTACTTATTTGTATCAGAGGTAGCAGTAAGCGTGGTACTGGTGCGAGAAAGCAGTCTCCAATTTAATTTGTTAGCAAATCTTTGCTGGATGTCGAAATAAGGTATCCACATTTAGAATTAACATTAGCATTGATAATGTGGGCCAACCTGTCATGATGACACCTAACACACTTTCTTGGCAAGCCGACAATCACATAACATCGAAACAGTTGGAATAAAACTTGATTTAATAGACTCTAAATCAAAAAATCTCATTAATATTTGATAAAAATAACTGAAATTCTACTAAAACCATCCCAACACCTGGTGTCAGCGAGTACACGAGCACTACTATGTATCAGCATAAACTAAACTCTAATACAATTGTCAGAATAGTAGAACAATACTAAGGAAAATAAAAGGAAGAAGAGTCAAGGTGTGCGGATGTTATAGCAACTACTTTGTAGTGTCCCAAGCAAGTACTGGCAACGAACTAGATGTACCTGAATCTACGCGTAAAATGCAGAGTGTAGAGTAAAAATGACTCAATGCACTAAAAGTATTGTCGCAAACTACCAGTAAAGCTCTATCATACTAAAGCATCCGATCATTCTGATATTATACTAATCTGAATCGCTGCTAAGCTAAACCAACTTCTTTAGATTCGTCTTGACTTGCCCTCAAGGTAACATTTCTCCTTCCCATTATTTTATGAACGTCAATCAGAACTCACCCTAAGTGAGTCCAATATGAAACAAAGTCGTCCTAAGATTCATAATCACTTTGTTCCCTCATATGGCCTAATAGCACCTCAAACAAAAATGTCCGTTCTAAAGAGGCCTTCTGCAAATCTGGAGTTGTTTCTTGTATCTTTTTAACACTGCCATATAGCGGCGATAATGATATAGAAGTACCGCAAGTGCAGGCACCATTCAATACGAATCTCAAGTCCTAGCCATACAGAAATCTAAATATCCTTATATACAACATAATCTTGAGCCCATTAGAACATTCTAGATAGTTATCAATTCAACTCCATTGTATGATGCACAACCAATACGCACCAAAAAAACCGTGCTCCACCAACATTTGAATATCCTAAAGAATCAGCCAAGAAATTTCTTTTCCTTGCGCTACATCGACAACGAATACCATACTCGATTCATGCCAAGATTTTCACATACCGACAAAGTATAGTACACCATGCCTCTAACCAATACCTTGCTCGAATCATACTCAGGTGTGTTTCGTATGAAGGAAAATATTTTCCAGAAAATGTCTTAAAATTTTCTCATGATTGGTTGGCATAAATATTTTTGAAAATATTTTCCTTATAAACTCATTTTCCCCAATTGGAGGAAAATGGTTTCCCTATCAAGAGAAGGGAAAATATTTTCCAAAACTCCTTCTCAACCTTCCCCGTCATATTCCCCATTCCCACCAACCCATCCCCACACCCCACCCTCACCCACCCAATCCCACCCCAACCCCAAACATTTTATTGTCAGTTCGGATTTTAGGTCAGTAGGTGAGAATTTTCGTTTTAAATTTTTCTATCATATACGGTGAGACCTTTCTATAATAGCATCCCTATATAACAATACTTCATTATAAGAGTCAAACTTTTTCCGGAACCAATTTTCATGTTATGTTATAATATATGTTCTCTATAACAACACTTCGTTATAACAACCAAAAATATTCGGAACAAACGAGCATGTTATTGAGAAGTTTGACTGTATATGTAATTCCAGTAGTACTGCCGGGGTGGGGGAGGGGGTAGCTGATAAAGA